>ML787126.1:273182-299106 GCA_009831015.1 Picea engelmannii | reverse complement strand
AAATAGTTGCTCCCATTGTCTTCAAATATAATCTCATCTCTATTCTCCAAGTGGAATAGTTTTCCTCATCAAGGATTGGAACTTCATCATCCATTTGTGTGTCTATGGATCTCCTTCAAGCTTTTTAAGGCTTGTAGTGAAGGCGTGCTCTGATACCAATTATTGGACATAGCTACCACACTTAGAGGGGGGGTGAATGAGTGTGGGGCTCTTTTTCCCAAAACTTCCCTCTTGCACAAAAACTCATCAATTGGCATTCAAAATTTATTCATTACCCATTGATGTCATTTATAACAAGTTAGATGTGAGCACATATCAACAACATATATCAGCAATATATCATCAACAAGTCATCACCACAATGAACACAAAGAACACAAGATGTATGTACAATTTTCTTTTATTATGGACTACAATCCTTGGGGTTTATCAACAACAATTGAATAGTGTACAACTCTGTAAGAGCACCTGCTCTATACTGCAAGACTCAACTTACACCCTCAGCATCAACTGAGATGAGGCAACAATCCTCAATAGATTTCAATATGTCAACAGGTACGTGACCTGTCAGTAGTGCAGCCCATTTGTGTATGCACCTTGGCTCACTATAGCTCACATGTACATGCAGCCAATATATAATGCAACAAGTGTATGCTTCTGAGAAACTAGGGTTTTTCTTTGCTTCACATGCTCAGATTCTCTACAACCTACAATCACTTTCTCTTCTATCTTTCACTGTCCAAACTGACCCACAACCAGTCACAATACATCCAAGCTCTCCAATATCTTGCTCATGCTCCTCAACAAATCAATATGAATGCTATCTCAATCATGTATAAACAACTAGTATACCATATCAATAATGTCACTACTGAATCAGAAGAGTGTTTCTCACTCCATCAACCAAATCAACCAAACTGAACCACATCATAGAAGCCATACCAAGAATTCCCTAAGAATTGACAACACATCAAACAATAGTATCCATCAAGACAATAATGTAACCATACCAATGTCTGAGTGATAGATATGAGGCCATAGAATGCAGATCTGGAACCTGCCTCATCATCCAAGAGCTTGGCACCAGCTCAAACACAAATCTCCATGATTTTATCCACTCCACACTCCATGTACACTGTCATACTTCGTGTACACTCACCCTATACACATCCAACCCCCATGTACATGCACCCTATACACAAAAAGCCTGCGTGGGCATCAGAAAATAGGGTTTTCTGTGAATTCGAGAATTTTTCCGTCAAGATCTTCGACATTGCCAAAACTTTGATGCGTCCATGAGATCCTCCTCTCGCTCTCTTCCTTAGAATAGATCTGCAATCATGCTCAAGAGATCCACATCAATAAGATGCTCTCACAAGAAGCTCTCCATCAATACTCCAAAAGATATTCACAAGAAGCTCTTCATTGATCCACAAAAACGATTCTCACAAAAATGTTCATTTTACAAGAGATCCTAGATTATTATTTATACTTTCATATTCTAGGTCACTTAACCCATTTTTAGGTTACTTAACTCATTTCTAGGTCACTTAACCTATTTTCCTTGTTTTAGGGTTAACCACTTTCCATGAATAGAAAGTTCTCCAATACTTTATCATTTAAATATTCCTTCTTGATTTTGTCACTTCATTTTATCATTTAAATAATCTTTCTTGATTTTGTAACTTTATTTTATCATTTAAATAAAGATTTCTTCTTTTCAATCACTTTGACTTCTTTGACCTTTTGGGGCGTCAAGCCATCATATGGGGGTCCTTCAACTTCGTAGAGCCATAACTCTCAAACCATGAGGAGTTATGTGAAATTCCACATACCACAAGAAATGGCATGTCAAGGACTATCCATCTAGGATAGTTTCACCAACAACTTCATTGATCTTCATCTCATTTATCCACATGAAAGCATGGGTCCTCCAACTATTTTTCTAGGATAACTCAATCCGTAAAGTGTCTTCCCGTAAGGGATTTCACCATAAGGGGACCACTTTGGAGTTCATCCATTTGTGCACCTTATCAACCATGATAATACAATAATGATTTGTCTTTGCATCAATTCACCACTGCATCATATATATAAATTGTGCATCATGTATCAATGACAACTCATTGATCCATCTTCATCAATGCATCATATCAATGATCCATATTTATCAATTGGTTTCAACTTGGACATCTATCATTCTCATCAAGGGAATCATATCTATGATCCATATTTATCAATTGGTTTCCACTTGGACATCTATCAAGGGCATCATATCAATGATCCATCTTTATCAATTGGTTTCCACTTGGACATCTATCATTCTCATCAAGGGAATCATATCAATGAATCAATTACTTGACATCAATCAATCAAACCATTTGCATCAATGATGTATGATCCAATAATCTCCCAAATAATCAAACCATTGGCATCAATGACAACATTATCCAATAGATATGGTGGGAGTCAACTCTTCAGAAGAAATGTCTTCTACATTTTCATCTTGATATGGTTCTTGTTCTTGTTATTCTTCCTCTTCACAATCTATGTAGAATAATTTCTTATCACCACACTTATGTCCCTTACTGTACTTACTATCACAATTAAAGCATAAACTTTTTTCTTTTATTTCCTCCCATTGTTAAGGTGTCAACCTTATAGGTTGAGGTCTTTTAGAAGAAGGAACATTATTCTCTCGATAGATGTTAGGAGTGGTCCTTCTAATAGCCATGGCCATATTTTTAATTTCAGCATTTCTCGCCATCCTGAACGCATTCTCCAGTGATTTGGGTTCCCAAAGGATAAAATCATGTTGAATGTTATCCTTTAAAGTTCTTATGATTACATAAATTAGGTTCTCATCTGGAATATCCATTACCTTTATAGTCAATCTTTGGAATCTCTCAATGTTCTTCACAATTGAACCACTTTGCTTGAGATTTATAAATTGGATGAAGAAAGTATTGCTCCTTGTATCCTCAAGTGTGTTACCATTTCTTTTGTGAAAATAGTCCAAGTGATAAGTGATTTGCGAGAAAAAATCCATCGATACCACACAAATTGATTGGGTTCTAAATAAAAAGATGCAATTCGTACCTTTTGTGTGTGTGGCACATCATGTAGATCAAAGAACTTCTCCATTTGGAGTATCCATGTGATTGGATCCTTTCCATCAAACTTCCTCAAATTGATCTTAGGAAAGTGGTTGATCTTCAACCCAAAGTTGGATTTTCTCCAGTCTTTATTCATGTCCATTGTGTCTTCATCGGGGTACATTTTCAATTTCAGGTGGCCTCTATATTAAAAAAAAAAATTAATCCTTACATGATATCCCTTTTTAAACCATCCATCCTAGTATCCATTATTTCTTCCATCTTATCTTCAATTGAATCCATCATCCCGTGTAGTTCATCTTTTGTTACTTCCTTCTTTTGTAAATCATTTATGTCCCTACACATTTCTTCACCTTCATCAAAAGTCCAAGTAGGACTGTATGAAGGATTATTTGGTGTAACATTTCCCCTTTTTGGTGGCATGTTGGCCAAGTATCACTGCAAGGTAGGAATTCATAATTTTCTTAAGCAGAGGTCCTCACAGACAAGGGAGTGTCAGGTGTTATATCTCTCTGATATACGTGTGGAGTCCAACAATAGTACTTGGCCCAATATCTCAGAGCACTAAATAAGGATTATTTACCATGAAGTTAGTCGTACTATCCGACTACCCAGGTACTAGAGAGTGATCTCCCCGAGTGATTTTCTTGGTGTAATATAGCAACAAGACGCCCAAAAGGTTTAGTTGGTAAGTATCAGGATTCTAGGGGGTCTCCCAATATATACAAGGTACGTGAGATCTCAAATATGTATTAGTGTTTTCTAATTCACAACCATTTGAAAGGGGCCTTCTGATATACTCTAGGTACGTGGAAGAACCACATAGTCCCCAGGTTATAGTGCTGACAAGTAACGACGACTCCTACATTTAGAGATGTCAAAATATGTCTATACCTAAAAATCCCTAATATTCTCTCAAATTTATGTGATACTCCTTTTATCCCACTTTATTATACCTTTTTAATCACCCCAATTGAATCTTATAGTCAAAATATATGCAAATTTCCAAAAAACAATGCACCTTTTAAACCTTGATTTGGAGGTGGTTCTGCTAGACGATATTTCTTCTGTTGTATCTCCGAACTTTCATCCCTTCTGGGTCTAAAATTGTGTTTTTTATTTCTCTGATACATCTTCTATACAATTCCACAGGTTTGATCAAAATTGGATGTGCCAAATGGAATTTATGGTAACTTCCCCACACCTTGTTGATTTTTGTCCCTTCTAGGAGAGCGTACTTGTAAAGTGTGCCAAGAGCACAAAATCTAATATTTGATTTTGAAACTTACACCCTAAATACTATAGACTTTCCATTATCCAATTCAACTAGACTAACTTAATTTGGATACTCAATGAATAAGATATCATTGTTTTACCCATAACACTTGTTTGAGACTAGTTAATAGGACTAGTCAGCTACCATATCTTACACAGGGTGTATCTCCAAGAGTTGGATGAACCAGAAGATTATATTTTTATCATAGCTAACTTGATCATTTTTATGAATATCCTCCTAGTTTCAAGGTTTGAAACGTCACATAAAATATTTCATAGAGAAAATTACGTGATGACTAAATTGAGGATGATTCTGGAACCCTATCTTACACAAGATATATCTCTAAAAGTATAAATCCTCAGGATCTGAAATTTTAACCCCAAGTACCTTGATTTGTCTCCTAATTATCCTCCAAGGAGTTCCTTATGAAACATTTTAGAAAAAAAAATTCAGCGAGAATTCCAAGGTGTCTCATATGCAGCAGCAAAACCCCAAGACCTTGAGCTCTGATACCAAATGTTAAGAACCAATGATCAAAATAGCTTAAAAACCTCAAAATAAGTACTCAACGCCTTGGAAAAGAGATAATTTTAGATAATAAGCCTCTTTGAGTGGGAAACCTATTTATACACCACATAAATTTACAAATACAACATGATTCCAAATCAAAAGGTATCCTTGGTATATATAGGAGACTAGGAGGTACAATTACAACTAATTTACCCAAGCTGACGTAAATAAAATAAAAATACTAATGTAATATGCCCGAATTAAGGGGTATTGTGTCGCTATTTATGGCTTAACAATGATCCATCAACAATAGGGAAACATTCTGGATCTATGTCAATTACATCAAGGGAATTTGTAACAATAGAACAATTTGAATAAAGAGGAATTAATTTGAAATTATCCATGGGTGAGGAAGAATTCATTTCATGAGTGTCCATATTTTCTTCACTGACAAAAGTGATCAGCATTTAAATTTTGCTCCATATATCCCTCTTCCATTCCTTGTGATGGAAAATATTAGATATGATAGTGGGAACCTGACATAACCATCGATGTGACCTTAAGTGTCCATTTATCAGTAGGAAAACCCTCCTCTTGGTCAACTACAGAAAAAATTGAACATGAATTTACACAAGAGGTTTGTTTTTCAGCACAAGGAAAGAAAGAGAGAATGGAGTGGTGAGAGGATACATATGTCTCTTCCGAAAAATAATTTTATATCTGATATATATCCCATATAGTAAATAAATATCCATACATATGAAGTACATCTAAACCGTTAACATTTTCAAAAAAATTATTTAAATCCAAATCACCATGTGGGGAAAGATTAAAATGTGATTTAGATTCATCATCCATTGGCTCATATGTTTAAATAGTAAGAGAAATTAAAAAGAAAATAAAATCATTGTTAGAGGGCCTATCATCCAAAGGAAACCTACAACAAAGATTAGTAAATTTGATAACAAAATATTCAAGGGATTCATCTTCATTCTTCTTAAGATATAAAATTAATGCACACAAATTGTCATAATAATAATTCTCAAAAGCATGCAAACATTTACATATAAATTGTTCCCATGTGTGAATAGAGGTGGCTCAAAATTAAAATTAAAAGAAGGGGAAAGACAACATACTTCCCCCAAAGAATTATAATTAATCCTAAGTCTATTAAAACTAAAAGGAAACTAATCTAATCCTAACTAATCTTAACCTTTCACAGGAGAAGAACTAGTAGAATGAGTACAGTGAAAAATAATATCCAGACAACAAAAATAGTTCATGGTAGCCCATATATGTTATCACAATAATATTACAGAAATCGTCTCAAATAGTTGAAGAGGAAAATTGTAAAATCACTCCTGCACTCATAAGAAATCACAATAGCATAAGAATCCTGAATACTAAGAACACAAATAATTCATATGATCAGTACCTAGATAACTTAATCCACAAATACAAGTATAGAATAGTGCCACAAGCATTTGTAAATAATTAATAGTATCATCTTTTGTTACAAAGGGAAAAAGTCTCTGCTCTATGCTATGAGTTCTCTTTTATAAGACAAGAGTGAGAACCCTCATTCTCATGAATGTTTGTTTTCTTTTCGTTATGTTTCTTTTCTCCATTTCAAAAATGGAAATGTGAGTGTAAAAAAGATAAGTTGAATAGACTCATGAGTGATCATTTTCTCCTTTAGAGAGTTTACAAATGATTTTCATTAAAAAACAATCATTGACTTTGTCCATTGGCATTATCTTTTGTTCCCTGAATGTTTATGGATTTGTCGTACTGAATGAAATCATTCTATATTCTTATACTCTATCTCATATTTCTATAGAGCCCTTCCTAGTCTGATTTCGCTGCTTGTAGCTTGAGATATGGTTTCTTGAAATCTGCATACCCAATTTTTCAAACAGATTTGGGTTCCATCTATGTTTTTCATTTTTAGCCATTTTATGCTCTTAATATGCCAACACTTTCTATTCCATATTTTTATTCTCTCCTCCATATTTCCATCGATCCCTCATGGGAATGATTTCATCGCTCGTAGCTCCATATACGACTGTTTGAACTTGGTATGAACAATCCCCCCCCCCAAATCCATGGTATTTTTTTTTCACATATTCTTATATATTTTGTCAAATTCTTGTCTTGAATACCTATACCATTACATTCCTCTATCTTATACCTTTCCAACGAGGTATCACGTGCCTCATTCTGACACATTTTGTGAAAATTATGACCATTTAAAAACCGTCACTCAACAACCATAGATCAAGCCCATGGCTTAATCTGAACCATTGATTCTTGAGCCTACAAAAGAAAAAATCCACCTGCATAAGAGATCCACACTCAGCGACAAAATGGATTATCCCTTATGGATAGTTGGAATAGAACCTGGGTGGCATGGGACCCACAACTTGTAGCATAATTTTCTCTAATTTTCCCTTTTTATTTCTTTCATTTTTAAACATTAGAAAAATAATTAAAAATAAAATTAAATCAAAAAATAAAATAAAAATAAAAAATAACATTTTTTTTTACATTATTTTACATTTATTTACAATTGTTAACAAAATTAACAAAAGCTAATTACCCTAATCTTATGTAAAAAATTAAAGAAAAATAAACTAATTACCCCTCATTGGTTGCACTGTTGAGCTATGGAGTTGAATTCACACTTTTACAACTATCGCTCTAACGACTTACCATTAGAGTGTGGAAAATAATGTGTGAGTGAACTACGATCTCTTGGAGTGTGAAGGGTGGACCATTTTTATATTATTTTTTATTTTATTTATTTATTTATTGATTAATTAATTTATTATTATTTTCTTATTATATTATTTTTTTTATCATAATGCATAAAATTAGGTCAATCCTCCCTTTTTCCAAGTTTTTCAATGCATTTCCGGAATAAATATTTGAAATGTAAGTTAAATTATTTCTAGAAATCCCTAGAAACTTGGGAAATCCTTAGAAAATAAGAAATCCCTATAAAATAGGGATTCCTAGAAAAGAGGACCTGGGGAGTGCATGAAGTTTTATGGTGAGAAAAAAGGAAAAATAAAAGGTAAAAATATGTACAAGTGAGATGGTAAAAAGAATGGTTAATTTTTTAAACACACATGGTTAAGAAAATAAATAAATAAATAAGTACAAATAAATAAAATAACATAAAATGTTTATATATGAATATTTAAAAAAGTAATGAAATGAAATGAAACAAAAACAATAATAAATTGAAATTGAAATAAAAATTAAATAACATAAAATATATATACAAAATTAAAACAAAATATTTATAAAAATTATTTACAAAAATTAATAAAATAGAATAAAATAATTACAAATTGTAAAATTTTAGAGTAATTTAGACAAGTCGAGGTTCCATGTCCCCTAGGTTCCACTGGTCAGGGCTCCGTACCTATGGGCCAAAATTCATAAAAAGGAATATAGGATATGATTCATGAAACCGAACGCTATGGAGAGGAGCATGGAGTGATGCGATCAAGGATGTGGTGATTCAACTGAAATGAAGGGAAGTGACGGAGGAGAGAGGATGCCACTTCATGCAATGATTTAATGTTGAAAGTAGTGACAAGGAGAAAAAATAAGATCAATGCTAAACCAACATACGAAACATGCTAGTCCACTCAATATGTGCATCTCAAATGGAGGAAAATCTCAAGTCGCAAGGAGAGGAAGTGCCTCCAAATCCAAGAAAAGGTCCTCACACCAGAAACTATAGGTGAATGAAACATATTACTACCAAGCATCAAGTGACAGATCGACAAGGACTCAAAAGAAATAATGGTAATGGTATTTTGATGTGCGTTTTGGTGAGAGGTAAGACCAATAGAGGACCCGGTGTAAACCAATATGATGAGGTTCAAGGATAGGCTTATAAAAAAGGTGGGGCTGACAACCTTTGGGGGCTTCACACCTAGAAACAAATGAAAATTAAGGTAATATGCTTCCCATAAAGGATAATCCTAGGAATAATTAAGGTCAAGGTAGCAAACAAGGATCAAAATATTTCCCCAAAATCCTTTCAAGGCTGAAGCGTCCATGCGAATGTAGCTCCCCTACAAACATGGTCCTACAAAACAACAAGAATTAAATTAGCCATGTGACCAAAAGGAGATTTTCCAATACACAAACAATATATTCCCTTCCTTCAAACCAATTTATAAAATATTGCTGGGTTTATTCAATAATAATAAGGTGATTGTAGATGAGTTTCCTAAAACTACATGTGCCAAGTCTTAACTCAAAAGAAGGATAATCTAGTATGCGATTTAGAATTAGAGTTAGAAACAAGTGAGTATAATTTGCATGCTAAATCATAAAGATGAAAACATGTAGAACAAACAGGTTAGCAAAAAGATACATAGTTTGATTTATCCAATCAGGACATGCAATGGAACAAACCGTGCAACCACATGATATCAACGGGAACTTAGGAATCAAAAAAGGTTAAAAGATTACATGTCAATTATATCCCACAAATGTCAAATAAATATCATAGTTCAATAAGCATCATAAGAAATTTTGAAATCAACAGATCGAAAGGAAAAATCAACACCCATCAAAGACATACATCAATCAAGATAATACCCACAACTCCCTCAAGGTAGTCAAAGAAAAAGGATTAGGCTCCAGCAGTGGAGGTTTACACAATATGATCAAAATTTTAGTGGGGGGGCCTTTCCTTTCACTTGAAAACGAAAAAGTAAATGGGGTTTGTAGAGGCCACAACAAATGGTGACACACTCGAAGAACCATTTATCTTTGTCAATAGAAGTTTAGGGCCCATACTTCAAATTTGAGTTTTAAATATACGTTCAACAAGATTGTAGACAATTTTCCAATAGCCATGGGTACCAAAATGGCACCAAAATTCTAAAAGAAATAACCCAATATTTCTAGTACTTGTAATCTAACAAACCTTTTTCAAGAGCCAAATAATGAGATAAATTCTTTTACTAGCTGCACATTTCCAATTGGTTTTTATTTGACCATGGTTTTTCACTTTAAAAAAAATAAAACATCTACCTAAGTGTGTTCTTCATCTCTCTTTTCCCAGCATTGATTCGCTGCCAGTGAGCATCCGTAGCCCTGATGAAGTTGCCTTGGTACCATACAAGCATAGCCCCATTGCGAGCATATTTTCATAGCACAGACGAGTTTACTTGTACTTCTTACACTATTAATAGTGCTTTCAAATTCCTTTTTATATTTCATAATATGCTAACCCTTTTAGATTTTAGATATAGATATGCATTTGGACATAGGGTGTGAAGGAAGCGGGGTGAATATAAAGTTCCTTTGATTTGCTGAGTAGATGTTTTGCATTTTAGTTTAACCCAAAGGTCTCCCAAAAAACCATCATAGTTTTGGCCATTTTATTAATGTGAAGTGGATGGAGCTCAAAGAAAAGAGTGTATAGACACTTTCCTATACTTATGGATTATCATGGTATGCTCAACAGGAACATGTGTTCCACCACAACTATCATTCTATACCTATATATGATAAATTCATGAACTTTCATTTAGATACAACAACTCATGCATGTTATGAATTGTAATATATTTCTTCAATGTGTGACCAGAATTGGACTAGCCCCTCACTCAAATTTAAAGAGTAATCCTAAAGGAATACTAAGAGTCAAGTCAGCTTCGGGAAATACAATCAACCAACTTAAAATATGGAAGTACTCTATACAAGTAGAAAGAATGGTTGAAATTAAGATTCAATTCATGAAAAAGAGAACTAAACTAAAATAAATTTGAATCTAGAATTTCAGTCATCAAGGAAGAATGAAAATTGGTTGCAAGATAAGAATAGAACCAAACAACAAGCAACAAATCTTATGTAGAAACAATGCGAGTGTTTTCAGTGAAAACTCAAAGGTAGTCCAAGGGAAATAACTAGTCAAGAAAAGGTAACCATTCAACATCAAACCCAACAGAAAAAAATCCCAAAGTAGAGATATGAAATGAAAGACAGAGAATATTACAAGAATTAATGATCGACGTAAAAGATTTGCAATGCAATTCTTAAATCCAACTATCACACAAGTTTTTTCATTCAATTCAATAAAACAAATTTCCAGGAATCAAGCAACATGGGTTAATGAAGATGCTCAATCAAAACAAATTTTCAAAAACCAATTTCATGAAATATTCGATAAACCCATTGATATGGAGAAATTCCCCCTATACTAGGTTCTGTAATTGGAAAGGCCAATGTCTTGTATGAACAGGTAAGGAATTTTTGGACTATAACAAATGCCCCTTAACGTGTGAGGTTAGAAGAGAAACTAATGTCCAAAATACATTACAATATCTTTACCGATGGGAAGGCACAGAGTAGAGTGATCCTGAAAAGATTGTTCGGGAGTGTGCCATATGAAAATAAATGATAATATCTTTGAAGAAGGCATACCCATGCTCAGGATGAACTAAGCATGAATTCCAATCAAGTACACGTCAGATCCATGTTGTATAAATGTATGTATAAAGTGTAGTCACGATCAATACAAAACGGATATACATATCAAAATCATTGGATGATATACAAGTACAATATAATATGCATCTTCAAGAAGAATTGACGCATGTGGCTGGATATGCGGATGTCATAGCTCGAGCGATAACTTCAAGATATTCAAAAGCTCAGGTATGAGTACAATAGGAGTGTAAGACTCACTACCATGAGGTCTTCGACATGTTGGGGAAAGACTGGAAGATCTCTATTATCAGGCACAAAAATTCATGGAGTTTGAATCCAAACTTGACTGGACTCTTGAGATGGCCGACTCATTTAAGTCAAGATACAAACTATAGAATAGCCTACTCAGAGAGCGTAATATTGACATAAGTCTGTGATATAGGAGGCACCACAACCTCTCGATATGTTTGGAAGAGTAACCAAATGGAGGAGGACACGAATCTATGTAGCAAGAATAGATTCCTAAGGTCACATTATATCCCAATCCCTGGTGAATAAATGAAAGGATGTGCTTTGTCGAAGGGCGACTGTCTTTCTACCGAAAAAAGAGAATGTATATCTCGTCCCCTCTTTTTGGAATATTTGATTTTTTTTTGTCTTTTTCAAAGTTTTAACGAGCTTGAAAAAGAATAAAAGAATGATACGTTACAAAGGAGGAATGGGTGTCATGGGAAAGAAAACTAGTTCTAAGCGCATGGAACATATTGATGTTCAGTGCAAGGAGACATGTGCAGGATAAGGAAACTCGGGAAAATTCCTCCATGGGCCAAGGTGTCATATCACAAGGGCATAAATTTCTACAAGGTTTTCATTTAAGGAATGCTTTGAAGGTTAAGTAAATAGAAACATGAAGTCAGCGTTAGGCCAAAGACACAAGGATGAGACATCCAATGCGATTAAACATGACACAACATGGCTCCTTCCATGTGAAGTTTTACGATCCCAAAGAAGGTAAGCTCAGTAGTTTTTCACATTTAGAGAGTCCGAAAAACACTAAAAGAAAACTCCAGAGTGTTCCCTTTTCGTAATCAGTCCATTTAGTTCGAAAAAGGGTTAAACATATACCGAAAGGACATCTCTTCAAAACCATTTTAATGAGTGTGATTGAGACAAGATCACTCGATAATATTTTCAATTTTAAGGATTCTCAAAAGAACTTAACTATGGAAGAACAATTTTTTTATAAGTTTAGTCTCCTTAGCTCGAAAACATATAAAGTATAACTTAGGAGAACTCTCTCAGCCAGACAGGTCTCCCGAGGAATATCTTTTTCTTTTATAATATATTGGCTCGTAAAAGGGTTAAACATATGCCAAATAGATGTTCTTTCTGGACCAATTAACGAGTGTGAAAGGAACAAGGTCACTAGACAATCTTTTCATATTTAGGGAGTTTGAAAAGAGATTAACTATGGACTCTGAGGGGGTTCCTTTTTCATAAGTAATCTCCAGGTCCCAAAAAAGAGATAAACCAAAACCAAGGAGAATGTCCTGTTTTCAAAAATTTAGTCCCTTGGGCCTGAAAAAGGGTTAAACATATGCCTGAGAATACTCTCCTAGCGAACCAAAGATCCTAGGGCATATCTTTATTTGTAAATTAACCGTCCGGATCGAAAAAGGGGTAAAATACCACTGGTCAAATGTTCCTTCAAATTTGAGTTTGGTGAGCGTGAAGGGAAACAAGATCACTCAACAATATTTTCAATTTTAGAGAGTCTGAAAAGGGCTTAAAGAAGACTCCAGGGGGGATTCTTTTCTCAAGTAATCTAGATTAAATCAAAAAGAATAAATAAACTCTCGTTGGATGTTTCTTTCAAAATTTAAACAAGCCCAAAAGAAAACAATCTACGCTCATGGGGATTCCTTCGGGTAAGAACCAGAAAAGACGAAGAAGAATGAGGCTTCAAAACACAATCATGACAAGACTAAAAGGAATCCCAACTATATGGATAAAATTCACACCATGGACAACAAAATGTAGCAAAGGATATACCTAGGGAATCCATGTAGAGGAATTATCTACCACCTAATTATGAAACTTCTAAAGCAACAGAGAAGGTTTCGTGTTGCACTTTGGTAGGATCAATCCCATGGAAAAGTGAAAAAGTCAACAATATGTAGAATGCAAGGTGGTGACAAACCTAACTTATATGCAAATGTCAAAAAACAAATTTCACCATGGGATGATATAAGTGTAACCCATCTCAAGTAAAAAATGAACCGAAGGAACAAGTTCATTAGAACTACCCAAAGATATCTCAAAAGGGAACTCAAGCAGCTACCAATCCAAGGAAAGGGAAAAAGGGGACCAAATTAGGGGGGAAAAGGCCAAAACATTCTATAAATAGAGGAGGACAACTCATTTTAACCATTGCAATTTGGAAAATAACAAAAAAGGTCAAAAACCCTCTTCCTCAAAATGTGAATTCAAGGAGCTACGGTGGATGAAAGATCCTCACACTTGAACCAAGTAAGTAAAAAGAACCCTTACTTTCATTTTCATGCATCATTTTATGCTTAATTTAAGGTTTGGAAGGTGTGCGCCTTTGTAAAAAGGTCGTGCCTGCATGTACGTGGGTTGTCCACGCTCAACCTGTGTATGTACGCAGGAAAGGTAACACTTAGCCTACGTACATACACGACTATCTTAAAGACAACCCACGTACACCTCTTTTAATGCTAAAAAAATGAAACAAGTGTTAATCCCTTCCAAATTTTGTGCAATAGGATGAATTTCCATTGGTAGGAAAGGGAACATGAGGAATTGGATGTCTTGGTGGAGGAGAATCCTGGGGCTATTTCCACGCTGAAACAATGTGGTATATGGAAATTATTTCACTGTTTGTTCATGAGGTCACAACCTAAACTGTTGAAGCATTTGATAGAGTATTGGCATCCAGATACAGAGGCATTTATGCTAGAGGGTCAGTCACTGACTCCAATTATGGAAGACATTAATTCTTGATCGACCTCTCAAGGAGGGGGGAACCGATCAACTTGAGGACCTTTCCTCCAGGGCCATACAACATAGAGGACTATATTGGTATGTACTGCGAGGAAAGCATCGATAAAGTAGGATCTCAAGTGTCAATACACAATATTACCAGCCTTAGTCTCCAGATTGTACTTTTCATGATTGGGCGGATCACTGGATCTGCAACACTTCACCAGGCTTCTCCTGCATAGATGCATTGTGCAATTCAATGCTTGGATGCCATCATTTTTTATTGGAGCACTACCATTCTTACAGGCATGAAGAAATAAATCATTGAATGTTGTAGAAGGATGAACAAGAACTTAGGGTTCGATACTATATTGTGCGATTTCTTATTTGAGAGAGTACCTAGACTTAGCCTGAGGGAGACAATGTGAGGCCACATCACCTCCTTTCCGACATTATGCAGGTGGGGAACATTGTTTCCTAGACAAGGTGCAAGGAGGGTCCAAGTGGCCTTCAATGAATTTTTTTTTGATCAGTGGGACCGTTAGATTCCATTGATAGAGGACTATCCATATGAAGGGATCTGTTTCCTAAGGGATCCCGATATTCCCATGCCCCCTAGCAAGGAGCATGGAGATATATGTAAACACATTTTTAAAGTTTTTAAAATATTATACTTTTTATGTAATGTCAAAGTACTGGCTCAAAGAGCTTTTATATACATATGTAGGACTAGTTCGACTAGTTGACTTCGCTAGGACTAGGCGTCATCCCCGACTAGAGGTCGGACTAGCAAGAGTAGGAGGACCAAGAGTTGCAGGAAGACCCCCAGCCGAAGAGGCTAAGAGAGTGTTGTGGCAAGTAGAGAGAATCCTGATGGCTCTCACTCATGCAGTACCCATGGTAGAGATAGAGGACCTATCCCCGACCATGCAACCACATGTAGTATGGGTGCCCAAGACTTGGGTCCATTTGTTCCGGCATCTTGTGAACGTTGTAGTTCATTATAGTAGGGCCAATAGGCCTATACCATAGTTAGTTTTAGATCACTCATGTGCCAAGGGAACGTTTTGTACTCTGTATTGAGGGCTTAAACCCAACGATGTATACTGGCTCTATTTGAGGCTTTATGGGCCACTTTGTACTTATGACACTACTTTTTGGATATATTATGTATACATATTTTTTCCTTATGGATAAAAATTTTGTACGAATTTATTTTACATGTGTATGTGTGTGTTTTTACTTTTATGTTTGAACAACATGCCAGTCTAATACTTGATTAGCCAATGTATGAGTTAGTTGATTAGATCTCCTAGGAACATGAATATAAGTAATATAATCAAAACATCATTCTAAGATATGTACCCTAAGGAATAATCGGTGAAGGGTGGGATCATAGACACAGTATATCCTGTTTAACGGAGACACGACTAGTTGAGCATCCAGATAGACCCGGAGGCGAGAAATACCATGTGACAAGGCGTCATGTAGTAACTCTATTACTGAAATGTACTTGACAACATTATTAGTTTCTTCTCCCAGAAAAATACCTACAGAGGACAACAACTGACCAAAAGGTGTAAAAATCACCCAAGTTGTGGAAGCAAGCCTTCGAGTGTGTCAGATGGCACCATCCGCAAACCCAACAAAGACCTCAGATTCACTTGACATCTGCCACAGTGAAAAGAAAGAACAATAACTACACTTCCATAAAGCAAAAAGACAAACTTGTATAAAAGACTATACATATATACAATAATTCATGCTCAAGTGACTAAACTAAGTGTAATACTTCTTAAGGTAGAGTCCGTTTTTAGGCTTTGATAGAGCGTTACACTCGAAATCATCTAGACAATAAGCACCCTTTTCTAAAAATTCTTTCACAATGAAAGTTCTGAACCACATGGGTTTGAAATTTCCTTCCCCCAAGGGATGTTTTTCTTGGTCTTAGACCAAAACAAGATCGCTTTGAATAAAATCTGAGGGCCAATGGACCAATCATAATGACACTTGGTGTGTCATTTGTGAGCCTCGTTGGCCAAGGATGCATCTCGATGCTGCTCATCGAGTTGCTCGAGATATAAAAGACACTCTTCAAGCAGTGTAGTGTCAGGCAATAGTTCCACTGCCAACTTAAGAGAAGGGATTTGAAATTCAATGGGAAATACTGCCTCCAGCCCGTAGATGAGTTGAAAATGTGAAAAATCGGTAGAGGTCTTGACTGAATTTCGGTAAGCCCAAAGTGTCGAGTACAACATAAAATGCCCATTTGACTTGGCCGAATTAATTATTCATTGTAAAATAGTCTTTGAGAGACTTATTAACAGCCTCTACCTTACCATTCGCCTATGGGTAGTAAATTGATGAATGTTATCATTTAAACCCTAGTTTTGATGTTAATTCAATGGTACTAAAGTTCGATAATCTCAAAGTGTCAAGTACAACATCAAATGCCCATTTGACTTGGCCGAATTAATTATTCATTGCAAAATAGTCTTGAGAGACTTATTAACAGCCTCTACCTTACCATTCACCTATGGGTAGTAAAGTAACAAATGTTCTCATTTAAACCCTAGTTTTGATGTTAATTCAAACATCATTTTGTTCTAGAAGTGGCTTCCATGGTCTATGACAATCTCCTTCGGAATACTGAACCTAGCATCAATCTGGGTGAAAATGAAAAGGGTAGTGGTTTCCCCATCATTGTTGAATGTCAACATAGTTTCGATCCACTTAGTAAAGTAGTCAAATGAGATGATTATATAATAATTCCCCCTAGCTGAAATTGGGTGACATGTAGTGAAATAAATCCCCCACTTGCTAAAGGGGCTGACGACAATAACCAGGAACATGGGAGCTAGGTGTGCCCGCATATTCCGAGAGACGATATGGCACAGGTGACACTTCTCGACCGCCTCTACGTGATCTTTGATTAATGAGGGCCAAACGTATCCATATCGAAGAATATTTTGGGTTGTTTCCAGCCTAGAAAGATGACCGACACATGCTCATGTGTGACAGTTGTTCAAAACAATCTCTTATTCTTCATGAGTAAGACATATTCGGAGAATGCAATCCACTCCACAACGACATAAAGTTTCATCAAGGATAATACAGTTCTGCGCTTGGTGGCATATTCGTCGATGCTCATCGCGACAAGAAGAAGAAGGGAACTTAAAATTCTGAAGATACACTAGTATATCTCCATACCAAGGGTCTGAAGATGTGATAAGAAAAATATATTCATTGATCAATGATTCTTTGGGAGAAATATCACCACTCTCAACCAGAAGTTTCAAGATTAGTTCAACAAATACCAAGGACTATTTAGATTTCACCAAAACAAAATCCAAGTTAAACTCTTGCAGGATGACTATCCATCGACCAATTTTCCTGTCGATGACCCACCATGTTAACACATATTGAAAAGGGTTGACGATTCTCTTGCAAAGTAAAATACAATGATGGAACCATTCGACAGTGTGGACATCTACCAAAGTGATTTTCTCAACATGTGTGTAGTTGAGTATCATTCCAACCAGGCCTCGACTAAGATAGTATATAACATGCTCTTTGAGTGCATCATCCTCTTGGACCAAGACCATTTCGATAGTAGATTCCATGGTAGCCAAATACAACAAGAAATCATTTCCATAATATGGAGGACTAAGTAGAGGGGAAGACGTTAGATCACGTTTCGACCCGTCAAAATAGCACTTAGTTGGTTCATCCCAAAAAAATGGGATCCCTTTTTTCAAGAGACATATGAACCCTTTAGTAATCTCGGCATAGTTAGCAACAAAATGCCGAAGAAAATTGGCTTTCCCCTGTAGACTCTGAAGCTAGGGAATTGTGTGCAAGGGAGGCAATCGAAATAGTGCCTCAACCTTCAAAGGATCGACCATGATCCCTCTAGTTGACACAATAAAACCTAACAAGCATCCTGATGTCAAGAAAAAATTACACTTTTTGGGATTCAGGTGAATCCGTTAATAGTGACACCTCTCAAATATTAGTTGTAAATGAGAAGGATGATTAGATCCCTTGTGAGAACGTGATGCCATATCATCAAGATATGCCTCGACTATGTTTTTGAGGTCATGGAAAGAAAACAACATGGCCCGCTAAAAAGTTGCTCCAGCATTCTTAAGGCCAAAAGGCATTTTTCGATACACGAATGTACCCCAAGAAAAAAAAAATTGTTTTATGTTGGTCCTCAACCTTGATCTGAATTTGATTGTACCCAAAAAAACTATCCATGAAAAAAAATACCTCACAACCTACGCATTCATCGATAATATGGTCAATAAATGGGGTTGGAAAATTGTATTTCAGGAAATCTTTGTTCAGGTCACGAAATTCCATGCATACGTGGACTGTACCTTTCTTCGTGTTGACGGGAAGAGGGTTCGGTACTCATTTTGTCAATTGCATGGGGTATATGAAACTAACTTTGATGAGTTTCTCTACTTCAACCTTTATCGCCACTGCCTTGCAAGGATTGACCAGGCAAAGCTTCTGTCGGAAAATCTTAACACCGGGATAAATTGTGATTTCATGTTCAACAATACATGGATCAATGCCTGGCAGATCCTCATAAGACCAGGAAAAGATGTCATGAAATTATTTAAACAATTAAGTGTATATTTGAATCTCTTCGGGAGAGAAATCCTCTCAAATGAAGACATTTTCCACGACACTAGGGGTTTTGGAGATATCAATACGAATCGTTTCAGCTATACTTTCCATGTTTCCCTCGACATATATTTTGTGTTTAGACAAAGGGTTAATAATACAAGGGGCATCTCCATTCATGGTCGTAATGAAATCTCCTTCCTCTATCCTCTTGAGCTCAGGTAAGAAATAAGATATGTTGTGAAGATTGTCCCAAGCTCTGTTTGGCTTAGTCATTACCTCTAGGATTACCTTGTCAGAGGGAAATACTAAGTCCAAAGGGTTGTAGGAGGCGAGATATTTTTCAACCCAAATAGGCTCTAGAATAGGATCTAGCTTATGTGAGGGAGACGGATCAGGGTTGGTGGACGCTTGCTGGACAATACTGTATGAAACCTCAGAAACAGATAAGGGCATGGCCATGGCAAGGTTCCCTACCCATTCCATCGAAGCTGATGGGGAAGGTAAATTCCACGGGTTGTCAAAGTAACTCGTTTTAAAAGACACAACTTAAAATATTACAGCCTTGGGCTAGTCGGGAACAACCGAAATAAACCTAACATCATTTTCAGGTGGTGGATAATCAAAATTTCCCATCAAATATGGAAACAATCTAGCACCTAAGTTGATAGTACCTGGTTGTGGGTTGTCAATCATCGAGATTGTGAATGCCCTCAATGAAGGGTCAGCACGAGAGAAGGATAAATGATCAAGGGTTATTATCTGACCTTTTTGAGGAAAACATAAGACCCGAAACATGGTGGATACAACCAATGTCATGGCATAGGTCCAACTCTTCCCTAACAAAATATTGTAGTCGAGAGGCACATCGACTACTTCTACTTCGACACACACAATTTTTCCCTCCAACTGCATGGGGAAAGAGGGAATTATGCCATATGGTTTGAAATATCGACCGTCAAACATAGTTAGCAATGTGAGGGACGGAGACAACTCATGTTGGTTGATGGCCTTCCAACATGCGAACGACATCACACTAGTCAAGGCACCCTCATCAACCACCGTATGAAAAATGTTCAATGCCAACGATTTCATGGTGTATGCCGCTACTATCTAAAAAAAACATGGTGAGGAAGATGACGTTTATGGTTGATAGGGTAAAAAACAATAATTATTGAGTTAGTGGTCTCGACCACTCCCAAGGAAAAAAACAATTTCCTCTGTCATGGGAACCTCTGGAGAACCTCCAGAGTGGACATTAGACAAAGATTTTGTGCCATATCCTCCATGATCGAGTAATTATGAGCATCCATTGCGTTAGAGTTGTGAGAACCCTTTTCAAATGCACCCTTATGGATGTGAGTCATCATTTCCCCCACCATATTCTTGATTTGAAGAGTCAATGGGTTATAGGATTATTTTCCCTTCTCAACATATTACGACATTTTGTAGTTATGAGGCCTAGTCTATAGATGAGCTTTGGATCTCATCATAGAAATG
The DNA here is from genome assembly GCA_009831015.1 of Picea engelmannii. Taxonomy (NCBI): domain Eukaryota; kingdom Viridiplantae; phylum Streptophyta; class Pinopsida; order Pinales; family Pinaceae; genus Picea; species Picea engelmannii. Next base: position 278,604 of record ML787126.1, on the reverse strand, counting down.
TTTGTGTCCTTGTTTTTATTTATGGGCATGGGGGTTCCTTGACTTCTCCTAGGAACACTCGTGGATGAGGAATATTGAGCCATACCTTTCCATTGTGGAAAATGGCTATTTAACATAGCAGGTTGATGTTGTTCCAATAGATTTTGGGGTCCCTCAAGTTGAGGGAATTGATGATTCAAGTGGTCGTCCGTGCAAATCTTGCAAGGAAACTTCACCTTTCTCTTTTCATATTTTCCCTAGACAACATTAATTTCAGCCTTCTTATCCCCCTTACCCTTCTTGTTTTCAGGTTTCCTCTTTCCCTCGGTTTGTTGGTTACCCTTGGGATTTGTTGATTTCACATTGTCTGCATCCAAATTTTGGGTTGCTGGGGAAAATGAACTAGGATTTTGGATAGCCACAGTCTATTGAATCGATAATTGTTGTAATTGATTAGACAATTGATCTGTGGAATTTCTTTGTGTTGAGCCTACTATTTCATCAACATGAAGCCCATAATTCTATTTGGTATTGTAGAACATCGATTGTGGTGCATAGGGTAGGATCTCGTATATCATACCATACTAAGAGTAAATCAACTCCACTTTCTAGGCTGTCATGATAGCCTCTTCTTTGGAAAAAAATATAGACATCATGACATATTTGGATACACAAGGTAACAAGTAATTTAGGAACCACTCAACCGAAAATGCAGGAGGGACCTTGAATTTGATCAAAATCCTTCGTCGCCGCCATTCTCAGAAGTTATTTGAGATATGGTCATTTTTCGTGTCCTCGAAGTTGTCCAACAACTTTGTGTCGACATCGTATATTACTAGCAGCTAGAAATGGTTCAAGAAAACCATAGACAGATCATTAAAGTAAGTGTACTTCAAGCTATTGAGCTCGATATACCATTTCGTTGCACCCCCTATAAGAGTGTGTTGAAACAAACACAATTGAACGAAATCATCCTTTAACGATTTTGATGAACACCATAAGTGAAAAGTCGTGACATGATCACCTGGATCTTCGCCAAGCTTGCATTCAAATTTAGGGATGTCAGAGGGAAAATTAGTCGGCATGGGGGGCCAACATGAATCATGACAGATTGTTTCATTTAAAATTCTCGGCAAGTTTGGAAAATGCAGAGTTAATAGAAAAGGTAGTCTCGGTTGTGGCATATTTACATAAAAATAGGGGCCTCGATTTTGGCTGGCACCAAGTTGCCAGGAAAATTTTGATTGTTGTCCAAGGTTTTGGTAGACGCCATGGTGGCCCTGTCTACTAAAAGGTACCTTTGTTTGATTCTCCATCATCGGATGATTCCCGAAGTTGGATGGCATGCCCTGTGCAGGGATCACTCCCTGTATAGTATTCCAAGTACCTTCGTTGGGGATGCCCCTAGCCGACTCTCCTGGCATAGGTACTGAACTTTTCTTGGGGTTCCATAGAATGTGGGAGGGTTTTCCCCTGATCGACATCCCTTACGAAGGAAACAAGCCTTGCCAAGTATTTCCAAAACCTTGTGAGGAGTAAACTCTTGTCATTTCTCCCTGTTAAGGAATGAAACCTTGCGTAGGGTTTTGTTGACCAAAAACGGAGTTTCCCCCGGTCAAGAATGAAGACAATGAGAAAGCATTATTTCCAAACAAACTGAAAAAAAAAATAAAAAAAAATGGTATGGATTCCACCGGAGTCATGTAGGATTGAGGTCCAATAATCCCTAAACTAAACAAACTAGAGTTGGTATTAGGTCCGATCGGTTGCTGGAAAGTTCCTCTGAGTGAAGGGGACGTAGGAGGGATATGAACCCCACCATAAGGGATAGCATTGAATGGAGAAGTGGTTCCTGTGGTGGGTCCTTGCAAGGGAGCATTACAGCTCCCTGCACCCAGAACAATGGTATGTAGAGTAGAGTATGTTAGAACTGAATTGGAATCAAATCTCGTCATCCCATATGAAAAGGGATCTCTAGATGCATTTTTAATGGAGGGAACATTGGCCAAATTCGTTGAAGGTGTTATCACCATTAAAATTTTGGTGTGAAATCGAGATTTGAGGACTTAGCGAGGTGCTAAACCGTTTTGGAAGCTCGACAAACTAGAGATGGGGCTAAATATGGAAGGAGGAAGCTAAATATGGCAGGGCACTAAGGTGATGGGACCCGATACGTCGCAGATCGCGATCTCCCCAGATCGATGGTCAATGATTATTTCGGGGGGAGGAGTTTCGCGGGGGATAATTTCCAAAAGCTGGCCAAAAACTAAACCATGGTTTTCGGTCGAGACCACATTGCGCCACTGGGTGCATTTCGGGGTGAGAAGCGGGTTGCTCCAAACTGCTTCCTCGAGCCCCCGAAATTGGAAAAGTATATAACGGGCATTTTTTGTTTATTTTATTATTTTTCAAAATACTTAAATGTTTGAAAGTTGGTACAACCACCCCCATTCAACTACATCTTAACAGTATGCCAAGTTCATGCTATTTCCATTCATTTCCGAGCACTTCTCATCACCACCATGGACCCTATCATAACTTCAGTGACAGAGAAAGACTCTGTGTCAAATGAAGAATCCCTAATTGATCGAGATTCATACGTTTTCAACATCGAAATCATCATTTCACCCATCTCTGTGTCTAGAAGCAATCTGTCCAATAATGTAGGAAATTCGATACCATTCTTTGAAGCAGTTCAGGCCACTATAGTCCCATATGTTGTTGAAGTCACTTTCCCTTTTCCCGAATTCGTAGGTTGGTGCACAGAGCAGTATTCACAAGAAGAGAAAGTCGTCATAAATTAACATGGGTTTGAAGTCTTATGTAGGTTAGAGAGTCTATCAATTTGAGATCCCCTCGACATACCAGAGTCTTTCTTTGTAGTGTCTGAACCTTTCGATGCAGAAAAGATAATTAGGGTCTACAGAGAGTGTCCATCAGAAGTCCGAGGTCAATTTTTATAGACAATTGTCAAACCATAACATCTTTCAGAGAGTCTGTCTTTACCAATGAATGTGAGCATAATGGTTATTGAGATCCAATGGGTATGTTCCCTATTGAGGCAAATTTTAGGTCTAGATAATGACAAACATGTGGTCTACGTCATGTTGGGTTTCTTGTTGACATTTGTTTAGTCAGAGTTAGGTCTATCAGTCTATATCAGCTTCAATCAATTCATAGTTGATAATATCCATAAACAGCCAATGAATTTTCGCTCTCTAAATCATTTTAGATATTACACCTACTTGCTTAAGGTTTTCCTGGAAACAAATAAGAGAGAATTTTCTGAAGAAACATTCATATCAATTGAATTTAAGAGGATCAAATTGATCATATTCATAAACAAAGTCATGTCCAGGGTTTACAGTTTGATTTTTAACACCAGCCTTCCTAGAGTTTTGGATGACATGAGGAGCTATCTATAGCCAAATCCAAAAAACATAGTGGGGGATTCGGTACTGTTAATGCATTCAACAATAATCTAGGTTTATGGTTTTCATGAATCCCCTTACCTTTTTCCTATTTTTCTGAACCCCAGAGTCTTTTCCCTTGAATTCATCAGGAAAAGAATCATATCTGAGATAGATCATTTCCTGAAATTGCAAAAAGCCTCCAACCTCAAATTCCCTTTTATCATTGGACCCTTCCTTGTCAAAACTAGATCATGCTTATCTCATATTCAAGAAAATATCAAAGAGTTTGGTTTTGCACAGCTACAGGGAAGAAGATATGATTCACATCAAATCATATCCAAGAGAAGACTGATGAACAAACAGGCCCCTTATGAGCATGAAAATGTTGAGGGTTTTGATAAGTTGGAAAATACAGAAATATGTGTTTATATGCAAGCAATATTGCAAATAACTCAAACACAACAAGTGGAGGCAACCCTGCAATAGATCCAAACACAACAAGCTCCTCAGAAACTAATATTGAAAGTCCCCAAGGTAAGTGTTTACAACAAGAGAAGCAGTTCAAAGGCCATGGGAACCAGTGATCAGTAGACTTCCCCTAAGAAGATGAAGATTACACAGTCCCCACAGATAGTGTATTTAGAGGAGGAAGAGCCTAAAGAACAAGTGAATATATATATGGTGGAGAGTGGTACTGTCATTGTAGAGGTTGATAAGGGAAGAAAGATCCAAAGTGAAGGAATCTCAAGAACCTTTAGAAGCAAAAAACACATATTTGATACGACATCTAGGGAAACTTATCAATATAAAGAAGATTTTTCAAAACAATATGTTGAGAAATAAAACATGGTTATGGGTGAGATGATGGAGTTAGTCCATGAAGTGGAAAATATTTCTCAGCACAAGTCTTCTCTGTTCAGAGTAAGGGATATTGAGAAGAGGACCTTTAATATAGCAATTGCAAATGAAGACAAAGTATCTAAGATCAAGATAAAGTATCACAACATAAGTGCTCCAGAAAAATTCAAATTCCACAGGAATACCATTGATATGTTATATTTTGATTACCCGAGTCTAAGCTTGAATAATTCCAAGATGTCATCTTATGCAATCAAATTGGAAGGGCAATTGAGGAAAGAAAAGGAATCCAGTAGAGCTTGGTAGACTCAGGTCAAGAAGTTGGAATCTGAAGGTCCCCAAGGGGTGAAATCCTCATTAGATGTGAAGGAAAAATTTATTCAAATCGTGAAGAAGAAACTAAAAATGTCTGCCACAGAGCATCCACAAACAACATAACTGGTTTCTCTAGAACAGGAAAATGAATCATTTCAAAAGGAGGCATTGGACTACAAGGCTAAGGAATTGTAGCTAGAACAAGAAAAGGTGAATTGGTCACAAGGACAAATAGAATTGATGAATAAGGATGTAGTTGTACCTCTTGTTGCAGAAGTTGGGCCAAGAACTGAAGTACTTGTCCAAGATATGTCACAAGTTATCCTGAAGATAGGAGAAATCAAGGGGTTAAAAGGGGACATAGAGAAGTTGAAGCAGGAAATGCAATCAAAGGATGAAAGAATGGCCAAATTTCAAAAGGAGAATCAAGCCTTGCAAGAAAAGATGAACAATTTGAAAATAAGATTAAGAGGTAGAGGACTATTGTAGGGAGCCAATCATATCATCTAGGATGCTATATTTGCTGAATCTGCCAAGTTGAAAGTGTATTTAAAGTTAATCAATGATAAAGATAACATGGCCATCACAGCCAGAAGCAATTGCATTTTTGTAAATGAGACTTTAGCAAAGAAACCATCAGAGTGGGCCCAAAATTCCATAAACCTACTAAAATCTATCCCTACTACAGAACTTTAGACCATTAGAGTCAAATCTAAAATGTTAAGCCCTAATATTGGCTCATTACCACTTAATTGGGGCATATTAGATTAGTAATGTTATTTTATTTATGTCGGCTTTAGGCCATTAAAACCTCCTAGTCTCCTATATATACCAAGGAGACATTTTCATTTTGAATC
>ML787126.1:232173-255660 GCA_009831015.1 Picea engelmannii | reverse complement strand
GCCGTTGAAAGGGGATCTACGAAATCAAGGCTCAGGTTGTATATTTCTCTTTCAGTTAATATAATACATGAATATGTCCCTTTCCCATAATGATGATATCATCTTATTACATGATTCCTTGATCACATGTATAGTCTAGAGTTGTGAATATATTAATGTCTTTGCTGTGATTGGTTTGTGTTGTTGTGATTGGACGACGCAAGAGCATCGTAGCAGAGCGAGGAGCAACAGAGATAAGGAGAGCTTTCATAAAGTAAGTACATCATCCTTTTTCTATTGTCCATTCAATACTTTAGAACTAGGGAAAGAGTAGTATTATGTCACAGTTTGTTCCAGATCCAGGTGGATCTGGGGAGATTGGTCTGTGTCCGCACTCACGAATTTATCCTTGAACACTTTACAACACCATGGGGTACCTTCACATATGCCAAGATGCCTTTTGGGCTCATGAATGTAGGAGAAACATTTCAAAGGGTTATGGATATAGATTTTGCTGATGAGAAAGATAAATTTATTGTTATTTACTTAGATGATATCACTGTGTATTCAATTTCTAATGAAGAACATCTTAAACATCTAAGGAAGGATTTTCAAAAGTGTAGGAAGTTTGACATTTCATTGAACCCAAGGAATTCTAATTTTGGCATGGAAGTGTTGGACAACTAGGGGGGGGGGGGGTGTGAATTAGTTGTTACTGTGCTTAAACAATTATGCCCATTTTAAACTCTTTACGGAACACTCAATGACGATCAAAATAATGCAGACATGTAAGCAATAGAATATTTGACATCAATCACACACATGAAACATAAGTAATCTTTATTTTGTGTACATTATCATTCTTATGAGCTCCAACTCCTCTTGAGGCTACAACCTCTGTTTTACAAGAAAAAACTTGTGGAGAGAACCAACTCTCTGATTTCTCTAGCACCAACTCTCTGAGTGTTCCAGTACCAACTGGATGGAAGCACAAACTTCCAGTCACACAGACACCAACCAGTATAACAGAGAACAATAGTTCTCACTTGCACCACCCTGGCACCCTGGTTTTTCTGGCTACAACTAGATGGAAGCTACAACTCCCTGTGTTCAAGAACCCACTTGAAACTCTGAGGACACCAATCCTCCATAGAACCTCCCTACCACACTGAAATATAAATATTTTATTTCTACAACTTTATCACAGTGATACAACATTTATCTATGGATTACCAGTCTCATCACTATTCTGTTACACTTCTCTGCTCTGCCTGCATCAATGTCTCTCCCCTCGCTTCTACTGCGCTTTATGTTCTTCTTCTTTGTCTCTGTACGCACATCTCGACTTCCTCTTCCTCTCTCATATATGCATTTTTTTTCTATGCGCTATGCCTCTTCTGTGTGTTTCAGTTGTTGCACACAACCTTCTTTTACCCGCATGAATAACTCTCCACAGAAGAAACCTCCTCTTCTCTGTTCTGCACATATTTATAATGCCAAGTCCTTTGCCAGATCATACACCTAAATATTCATCCCCTCTGGTGATTACACTGAGTATGTTCTTCCTCTATGGCCATTATGTTGAGACTGTTCATCATTAGTGGTCATTTCTAAGATTCTTTGGCTTCTCTGGAAGCTATAGTCTTTGACGCTTTTCCATCTGTCAATCATTTCTATGATGAGTCTTCATTCCACTGGAAGTTACCTCGAGACTCTTCAGCTCCTCTGGAAATCACCTTGAGATTCTTCGAATTATATGGTATATTCAATCAGTCAATTTCTACAGTTATAATCAATCTGTCTCTAGAAGTTACTGAGAGAACCTCAATGCGCTCATCCCTTCGACACCTTTTCCCTTTCTGAGAAAAACTTCACAGTGGGCGTTAGATTTTCTGACTAAGCCCCTTTCTTTCATGAGACCACTGGCTGTGACCTGGGGCCAAGCACTAGGGTGCTTCACGATTTTGTGTTTCACGATCTTCTGCTACGAGTTTCCTTGAATATCCCAACTCGTGAAACTCCGAGGTGGAGCTTAGCAACATTCTAGCTCCTTTGCCAATGTGACCATGGCTATGACCACATGCCAAGGATTCGAGCATTTCACGATTTTGTGACTCACGATGTTAGAGTTTAGAGCACCTCCCTTCTTCCGATTCTTGAACTCCTGACTTCAATCACCTCATATCAACGGTCTGATATTTCCCATGACTCAACAGTCGTGATCACTTTCTTCATTTCGAGATTTTGCGAGTTCCTATCTGATGTGGTCCTTGCTGACGTGGTATGTAGCTATCCTTGCTGACATGGATATCCTTTCATGTCACATGTTATTCTCCTATATCTTATGGCCCATATTAGTCCTCAATCCAATGGTAAATATCTCCTCCTCACGAACTCAGACTTCATCTCAGATCAACTGTCCAGATCCTTGGTGATCCGACGACCCAGATCATTTCGCGACTTCGCATATCGTGAGTTCCTACAACTCTCACCTTTGACTTCTTCATCTCACGAGTCATCGAAATGATGATCTCTTGCCATGTTTCCTTTGGATCCAACAGCCCAGATAATTTCATGACTGTGCATATCGCGAGTTGGAGGATGGCTCTTGGCCATTATTTTCTTCGCATTTATATTGGATCCAACGGTTGTTAATCCTTCTCTCTCTGATCCAATGGCTGAGGTATAATCTCCTCCTCTGAACACTCCTCCTATCTAGACTCTAATCTGACAGCCATCCATTATTCGAGATTTGTGATCCAATGACCATTGTCGCTCCTCCTCTTGATCTTAAGCATCATCCCGACTTGGAATAATTTCTAAGAGTCAAAGGTTCTATGACCTTTGGTCCTTCTATGAGCCTTGATGTATGGGATCTTATCTACGTGTCTCAGAATGATATCTCCCCTAATATTTGGAAAACGTTTCCCTCAGCCCTGGCGCACACTTGCGCTCTATGTGCAAATTTGTTTTATTCCTCTTGAGATTCTCAAGCTTTCTCTTATGTGTCTTCGTTTTTTTTCTTGCCATACACACTCATCAACATCATTGTTGTTCTTGCCATCAATGACAAGCACACTCTGCTTGTAAACATGCCAATGGGAAGAGGGAAAGTTGATTGGTAACAATATTTCAAAGGAGGGAATAAAGATAGATCCCAACAGAGTTGAGGGAATCTTAAAAATTGGCACACCAAGAAGCAAAAAAGAAGTGCAATCTTTCATGGGGAAAGTAAACTTTATGAGAAGATTCATCCCTAACCTGGCTGAAATCATAAAGCATATCACTAACATGATCAAGAGAGGAAGTGAGATAAAGTGGACCCCTGAATCCAGAAAATCCTTTAAAGACATTAAAGTGGTATTGATGAAATCCCATGTGCTGGCCAGTCCTAATTTTTAAAAATACTTTGGATTTTTTCTTTTGCCTCAGAGCACACCATTGTTGGTGTTCTATTACATAAGGATGAGCAGAATTTGGAGAGTCCTATAGCATACTATAGGAGGACATTGATGGATTCCCCATTGAAGTATGAGATCATGGAAAAGAAGGCATATGCATTGGTCAAGGCCCTAAAGGAGTTTAGATTTTATATATTGCATTCTCATACCACTGCCTATGTGCCCAACAGTTCCGTGAAAGACATTTTAACTCAACCTGATCCTGAGGAAAAAAGGGGCAAGTGGATAACTGTGTTGTTGGAGTATGAACTTGAGATCAAACCTACAAAGTTGATCAAAGGGATGTAACATCCCGCTCTGGCGCACTGAGAAAACATATTCTTGAGGACACTTTCTCGCAAGTTATCTGGACTTTTATGATAAGAAAACATTTATCCTTGATTATGATGCGATATGATAGATGACATGATGTTTTACTGCTTTGACATGGACAGGTGCTATTGACTCGGTTTTACTGAGTGTGCAGGGTTTTTTGACCTTGAGGATGCAGAGGCATCGACGGGACCCCTTGGACTCCGGATCGAGTCAGGGAGTGTGCTTGGGGTTGATTGTTTACTATGATTTTAGTATATTTGATTTGATGATATGATGTGGACATGTTCTGATACAATTGTTGATGATGCAGGCTGACGATAGCTTGCCGACCAGACTCACATATGGAGCAAAGGGGCCACACACGATTTCCAGAGAGGTTGAGGGAGAGGTGTGGATAACAACCCTGCCATAGCCTACTAGCACTCCCGCCGTGGCTTGAACTGTAGGTTAACGATTACCTAGTTCGAGAGGATCCATGATGTCTTGAGGGAAGACTGCAACAGTCACTCACGATGATTCTAAGGGGCGCGCAATAAGGCGGGGTCATTATTCCTTAGATCCCTTAGTCTCCCACAAGTTCACCTGGCGGAGTATTGACTCCAGGCGTTATTGATGTCTACCAATCAGTCAAGTTGGTGAGTGGCACCCTTGGAGCACATGGTGCATCCTGAAGGGCACATCATGCAAAAGAAACACAAGTTGGCGAGTGGCACCCTTGGAACATGTGGTGCATCTTGAAGGGCACGTTGCGCAAATGAAACGAACGAGGCGAGTGGCACCCTTGGAGCACGTGGTGCATCCTGAAGGGCACGTCGCATTGATGTTGATGAAGGAACAAACCTAGACGGCCCTAAGACATTTAACGCATTAAGAAATTCTTAACCAACTTCCCTAATTAAATGTCGCCCAGTTCAGACTCTAAGTCCTAAGTCTAAAACTTCTCTAGGGTAAAATTTGTGTCTAACCTTAAGAAAAGACCCTATAAAAATAAAAATAAAAATTTAAACTAAAATCCACTTAAGTAATAAATTAAGTTTTCATAAAAAAAAAAATTGGGTAAAATGAAGAGAGTGAAGAAATTAATTATATCAGTGGATTTAAAAATTGTAAAGAAGAAATAAATTCTTTAACTTATGAAAGTGTAAAAAGATATCAATTTAATAATAAAAAGGAAAAGAGTAATTAGCGCAACTGCCATTTTGGCTCTAATAAAAGGGGAAAGAAGGGAATAATAAAAATTAGGAAACTAAGGAATAGGGGGAAACATAATAAGGGAAAGAGGGGAACTTATGGTAAAAAGTGAGGTGAACATAGTAAGGAATATGCAATTAAGAACCTTCTAAAATGAACTAAATTAGCAACTTCTTTTTAGGGAAAGTATTTAAACCTGAACGGGAATCTAGGAACACCTAGGAGTAAATTTAGGAGCAACTCTAGGTGGGTGAGGGAAATGATACAATTAATAATTTTAAAGAAAATAATTATTGGAGGAAAGAGGGGGATGGACGACACTTGTACGAAGGAGAATATTTAGAATATTTTTATTAAAACTTAATTTAAATGTGATTTAGGGAAAGTTGGAGGTTCTAAAAACTATATAAAAGAAAGAGAATATGAGGAAGAAGGGGATCGGCTGTTAGGTAACGTTACGCTGTCAGATTGTGACTTGACTGATTACTTGTGGAGAGTTGGGATTTTCCAGCTTGGATAGGAGTGGTAGCTCGGCCTTGCGAGGTGAGCTGGGAAGCTAGACATACCGTCTGGATAGTGTGTGGCCCCTTTGTGGCTCGGGGGGCTAAGGGGGAAGCATAGTACCCCTAGCAATTGGCTGGGAGGTACCGGTGTAGTCTTGACGGTCGGCGAGCGGGAGCAGAACAGAGCGCGCGGACTTCATTCGAGGCAGGCGACAAGGCAAAGGTACGCTCGTTTATTTTATAGAGTATGATGCATTAGAAATTTATGCTGGGAACTATATGTTGATGGTAATGGATGAATTCTACCTTGAGTATTTTCCAGTTCGATTGATTGCCTAAAATTATTGTGGTCAACATTCTGGTTGGGTTTATTGTTCCTTGGTTGGGATCTTTAAGTTTCTGCGTTATTCCTTGCATTGTATTTCCGGTGATAGCATTTAAATTATTGTTGAATAGTTCTACCGTCAATGAAAATTTATGCTACAGTGGTAATGCAATGTTGTATATTCTTGGTTGTGTTGAAATGGTGAGTTCGTGCGGTAATAGATACAACCCTTTTGCTTCCGTCTTTGCATAATAATAACAGAAAATTTTCGATCTCCTTCGGTGTGCATAACCCAGATTTCGTTATGTAAATGGTACAGACTCTTTACTTCTGATTACTTAACTAGATAGGGGACAATATTGATTTCATTCTATGATGAGGGGGTAAGGGCGATTGTTCTAGCGAAATCCTTCTTGGGCCAATTTTTTTTGTAAGACTGGTTCTGAAATTTTGTTCTGATGTTAGTCAAGAGAATCACTACCTCGGGTCGTTTATTGGAAGAAAAATCCCAGCGCTTAGCTCGTTGGTTGCTAAACTCTATAAGCTGATTGATAACACTCAGTGTTTCCCTTCATGTGGCCTGCAAACCGGTATCTTCAACCCCAAAGTATTTGTGCCCTTATCTACCTGGTCGTTCTTCTATCTTACTCTAGACTGACTGTTTAGGTTGTCGTGAGTGCGTGAGATGTAATCTGTAGCTGCCCCCGAGTTGCAAGAAGTCTCGCACAGTCACCATTTGGGGAAACGTCTATTGTTCCATCGGAGGTGGTCCCAGGGTGTTTTGGGGCGTGAGCCTTGTTACTGCGCGGTCTGGTAGATGACAGTCACCTACTCAGACCGCTCTTAACGCCATGGGTTCGTTGGGGGCTCCAACGAGAAGTTCTGGTGGAATCAATTTCGTTTTATGATATGGATTATGGATAGGCAGCGCCGATTACGTCCTCAATTAAAGGACCACCAACGACCCATGGTCGGGAAGCTCGCTCCAAGTTGACTTAAAATCCCTTCTGAATGTCTTCACTTATTTGCGTTGAGAGTTGAATCCGTTTCAGAATCGGTGGTCAGAATTTACTGTGGGATTAGGTGAGGTTTATTTTCACTGGTGATGGCAGTTTCTCCCAGCTCAATCACCGAATCTGTCTTTATTACCACTTATTTTTCCTTCATTCACCTTGCACTAACTTCACTGCTGTCACCCATTCTTACCAGACCTCTCAGCCCGTACTGTCTTCAATCACTAATATAGAAGTTTAGCTGATAAGTAGAATGTTTTTTTTTTACTATTACCAATTTAACGATACATAGGACCGTTGCAAATGAAGTATGTCCAGTTGGAGAAGGAAATGATTCTATTTATCAAATTCGAGATGAAAAATGATTGTTTATTGTATTGTGTAATGTTTAGTAAGTTCCTGGAAAAGGTTTGATCTTATCGAGGTCAGTTAGCTATTATTGGGAAGCGTTACCTTCCTGGATTTTGTTGGGCTTATTTTTACCTTTCTGAGGAATAGTCATAATACCCTTTTTAATTTAAAGATGATGAATGCTAAGCACTTCTTAACATTGGGACCTGGGTATTGGAATCATCTCTACATTCTTTTAATTATTTTTGAAATTTTAGCATGATGTAATTTCCCTTTTATATTTCATTGATTGGGTCAATAGCATCCTACTAGTTAAATCACTTTAACGAATTTAACTTATGCAATAGCTCAGTTTGCTATAAAATAGTTGATCAACTTAATGTTTTTAAACTTGTGCCAAGATTTCGTATCCCTTGACCTCCCAGTATCCCTCAAGCTATCACCTTGGCTTTCTTCGAATTAATACTAGGATAATGATTTACAAGTATTGTCATATACAATTGTGGGATGAGGGTTATAGTGTAAAGTTAGTCAAGTGGTGAATAATCTATTTGTTGTATTTCTTATATACATAACTACCTGATTATTTGATTGCGAGCATAAAATAAACACTTATAACAATAATAATAATTTGGGGCTAATTGATTCAGATAGTGTACTGAGGTTAACAAGATTAAATGGCTCAATCAAAATTTGACAATCTAGTTAGCTTTAATTATGGCTTAATATACGTGTATTATCAATTAACCATATGGTTGATGCAATAAAATTTTAAATATAATATTGGTTCTCGTCGAATTAATAACAATCTCTTAAAAAGGGGATGGTGGTTATATACAACTGTCTTGTTTTATATTATTATAATGGAATAGTTCTGCTTTCCTTCCTTAGAATCTTGATGTTATATATATTCTATTGGAATGTAATGAAATGAATGTTATGTTAAGAAAGGGTAATACAAAATAATGTATTGAATTGTATGCAATAATTTGTTAATGTAATGTACTGGAAGGTGTTGTAGTGAAATGGAAGGTTAATGTAAGGTAATGTGGTTGTAATATAAATCATAGGTAATGTTAGGGTTAGAAACATATCAATGTAATGTTGTGGATATTTTAGATTGCTAAGTTATTGTAATATGATGTAACGACATTGTTACTTTACTGTAATCTATTGTTATTGTAATATGTACGGAGTAATTTCATTAAAATATATTGTTGGTAATATGTAAAGGTAGTACTTTATTGCAATATAAAATAAAGATATAAGGTTGGTGCTGATAACATTCTAGGTAATTTGATTGTTATTCTAGTTCCAAGTTGTTGTAGTGTAAGATATAATGGCAATGTTGTTTATTGTAATGCTATTGAATTTTGTTGCTATTGACGACACATAAAATGTAAGGTCTTGAACTAAGTATCATGGATTATTACGATTTGGTAAATGGGGTTTGCAATTACTTCAATTCACATTATTCTAAGGTTGGGTTGGATAACTCGTCAACTAATGGAATCAAGGGAGTAATTGGTCTGTGACTAATGCCAATTGAGTCATAGAAATTTACCTTGTCTTAACAATGGTTGGTCGTTGTCGGAGTCCTTCTGGTTGCGCATTCTGGAGAGGCCATAGTTGTTTAGTCAATAATTGTTGTACTTGGTTGTGATCATTTAATTGCTTGGTCTGCTTATGTCGGGCAGGATGTAGACACCTCCATGTTTCTTAGAACAGTTGCCAGCCCAGAGACCTTAAATGGTTAAAATCGATGGGAACCTGGGCTTGAGCATTGCTTATGTGTCTTGGAGGTCCTAACCATTGCAGTGTAGGATGGATGGGTAGTCGGTCTTACTCATGGTCGATGGATAGTTTTAATTGCATGCAATTACTTGTTGCGCGTCTTATGTCGTTTCATTTAGTTCGTCGGGCTTGCGTCTTGTTCGTCATCGGGTGGCGACGCAGAGTCGAATGTGGTGTTTCCCTTGTACACACGCAGACACAAAAAGATAAATAAATAAAAATAAAAATAATTTTTTCACTTGTTAAAGAGGTTTCTCGTCGTAACTGTGAGGATCGTTACATATGGTGTCAGAGCCAGTTCGACCCACGACATGGGATTCGCTACGGCTTTCGTGACATGATTTGTTTTGATTATACTGTTGTTGATCGAGTTGATTGTGTGCGTGAAGGTAATCATGGTTGGAGGACGTCGCAGAGGTAGACGACGGGGTGCTAAGGGAGGACGCGTGACGCCTCTAGTAGCATCCACACCTGAGGGGTCTAAAACCCAGGGAGGTGAGCAGGTTCTCGGTCAGGAGCAGATAGCAGTTGGTGATGTGGTCGGGATGATGAGATCGTTTCAGCGCATGTCTGAGGCACTGATCAACCGCTTGGAAAGAGATGAGGCCAGGGCGTCGACACCTGCTGAGGTTCCGCCGCACGCACCGGCCGTTACTGGTAGCATTATCGTGAACTCGAGAAGGTTAAATTTCCTGAGTTCTTTGGTGCCCCGGATGGCGCCGCCGCCGAGGCATGGTTGGAGAATATGGCGATGTGCTTCACACTTCACGATTATACCTCCAACATGAAGGTCCGCTTGGCAGTATTTCAACTGAAGGGGAGCGCTCTTCTATGGTGGAAGACGCTCCTGCCACAGCTGAACATGGCCGTCGAAGACGTGTCATGGGAACTATTCAAGGAAAGGTTCCGAGAGAGGTATCTTTCAGAGGAATTCATTGAGAATCAGCTCAATGAGTTCAACGCATTACGACAAGGAGGTCGTATGGTGCCCGAGTACGAGGCACGTTTTATGGAGCTGCTCCAATATGCTCCGCACCTTAACATAGAGAAAATTAAGGTCAACCGGTTCATGTTTGGCCTTAACGGTAGCTTGCGTGCAAAGGTTAGGATTTTGATACCTCAAACCTTGCACAACGCCATCCAGAAGGCCCTCATAGCAGAGGAGGAGCTTATCAGTGGAGGTCAGACCAGGACTCCAGCGAGACCAGCAGGGCAGGGTTCATTTGGAACTCTACAACACCAGACACCAACGAGACGTACGCCGGGATATCGTGGCTTCCATAGGGGATCCACTTACACTACACCCCAGCGACCGTTGCCTTGGCAGCGGACACCTTATTGGGGACCACAGCATCAGCAGCAGCATCGCCCGCAGTAGCATCAGTTTAGGCCTATTTAGCCGAATAGACCAGGGTTCCAGGCCAGTGGGTCGTCATCTTTTACTTCGGGTATCAGGACTACTGGGCCGAAGAAGGGGTGTTGGACGTGTGGGGAGACACACTACCAGCGCGACTATCCTGTGGAGAGGAACAAAGTGTCCGGATCAGCCGGACCCACTACAGTGGGTGATATGGGTAAGGCCCATCGGATTTATGCAGCAGTGAATAAACTTCCAGGCAGAGCACCAGTCGACTGTGCTCGAGATGACAGGTACCATCGCTGAACAGACCCTTAGTATTTTGATAGACCCAGGTGCTACTGAGAGTTTCATTCCTGGTGCAGCGCTAAAAGGGATTAAGGTAAAGGCAGTCAACCAGGATGAGTTTAGCTTTGTAGAGATGGCTTTGGGAGCCAAAAGGAAGGATGGAGGAAAAGTTATGGGATGTGCCCTTAACTTGGGAGAGTTTGTCACGTGGGTCAACTTGTACGTCACAATCTTAGGATCTTATGACGTCGTGATCAGTATGGATTGGTTGGAATCGCATGAGGCAATACTCAACTATAAGATGAAACGGTTGAGATTGGTTGATGACAAAGGACAGAGACATGTGATTGTAGGATGGAACCAGGGAGTCTCCCTGAGGTTCGTCTCTTCCTTACAGTTATAGAAGAGTATGCGCAAGGGGTGCAAGCTTTATGCGATCATTGCGCTAAACAAAAAGGGAGTAGCGGAAGGTCTAGAACACCTTCCAGTGGTGAAGGAGTTTGCGGATGTATTTCCAGAGGAGTTACTTGGGATGTCGTCGGAAGGGGAATTGGAGTTTACCATAGACCTGAAACCGGGGACTGAACTGATAGAAAGAACGTCGTATCAGATGTCGACCCCGTAGTTGCAAGAGTTGAAAATGCAACTGAAGGAGTTGCTGGACCTGGGACTGGTACATCCTAGTGTGTCACCGTGGGGTGCACGTGTTATTTTCATTCGGAAGAAGGACAGATCGTGGAGGCTCTGCATTGACTACCATCAACTAAACAAGGCTACGATCAAGAATCAGTATCCCTTACCAAAACTTGATGATCTGTTCGATCAATTGAAGGGTGCGACAGTGTTCTCCAAGATCGATTTGAGATCAGGGTATCACCAGTTACGGATCAAGGAGGATGACATCCCTAAGACCGCCTTTAAGACAAGGTTTGGACACTATGATTTTATTGTTTTACCGTTTGGACTGACAAACGCCTCAGGGGTATTTATGAGTTTGATGAACGGGGTGTTTCGCGAGTACTTGGACAAGTTCATCCAAGTATTCATTGACGATATTTTGATCTACTCTCAGACGAAGGAGGAACATGACAAGCACTTGCGCTTGGTACTACAGTGTCTACGAGAGCACAAATTGTAAGGGAGGTTGTCCAAATGCTCTTTTTATCAATCGAGGATTCACTACTTAGGGCATGTCATCTCCAACGAAGGTATCGTCATGGATCCAGCCAAGGTCGAGGCTATTATGGAATGGCCTACGCCGACGAATGTCACGGAGGTGTGTAGCCTTATGGGTTTAGCACGATACTATCGACGGTTTGATGAGGGATTTTCTTTTGATAGCGATGGGTTATTGAGGTTTAAATGTCGGATTTACGTAGTGCCAAATGACAAGTTAAGGATGTTGATCCTGAGCGAGGCTCATAGAGCACTTTACATGGCTCACCTGGGAGTCACGAAGATGAGGGCAGACCTTAAGCCCTTATTCTTTTGGAAGGGAATGAAGTCCGACATAGTCAACTATGTGGCCAGATGACTAGAGTGTCAGCAGGTAAAGGCTGAACATAGACTTCCAGCAGGATTACTACAACCACATGCCATTCTGGAATCGAAATGGGAGGTCATTTCGATGGATTTTATTGTTGGATTTCCACTGACTACAAGGAGACATGACTCGATTTTCGTAGTAGTAGACACTTTGACGAAGAGTGCTCACTTTATTCCTATGCGTATGACGTATCAGGCACCAGACATAGCTAGAGTTTTCATCGGTGAGATTGTGAGGCTACATGGCATGCCTCAGAGGGTTATATACGATCCAGGATCGGTGTTTACTAGACAATTTTGGATGAGTTTCCAAGAGGCCTTGGGAACTCAACTTAACTTTAGTACTGTGTATCACCCAGAGATTGACGGACAGACAGAACAAACGAACCAAACCTTGGAAGACATGTTGCGCATGTACGTGATGGACCAACAAAAGCGTTGGGAAGAATTCTTGCCTCTAGTAGAGTTCTCTTACAACAACAGTTACCAAAGCACCATTTAGATGGAGCCTTTCGATTTTCATTACGGGAGACCATGTCGAATGCCCTTGAGTTGGGATCGGCTTGAGGATAGGGTCCTGGTAGGACCAGAAGCGATCCAAGAAATGGAATACCAAATGAAAACCATAAGACAAAGGATTAAAGAAGCGCAGGATCGACAGAAGAGTTATGTCGATGCGCACCGAGTCGACCGTAGCTACGAGGTCGACGATCGAGTCTTCTTGCGGGTTAAACTGCATAAGAGTTCAATCAAGTTTGGGAAGGGAGATAAACTCTCTCCTAGGTTCATGGGACCTTTCAAGATTGTGGATAAAAAGGGGCCCATGGCCAATCGACTAGCCTTGCTTGATTCTTTGAGGCGTATGCACGATGTATTTCATGTATCTGTTTTGAGACATTATATTAGTGATCCTACACATGTGATTGACATGAGTTCCTTGCAGTTATCAGATGAGAGAGTGCTCACGGTTGAGCCAGTCCACATCTTAGATCACCGCGTTCGACAGTTACGACATCGAACGGTAGATCAGGTCAAGGTCCAGTGGGACAACTATAGTCTGCACTTGGTGACCTGGGTGGACGCATATGATATGCGCCAACAGTTTCCATTTTTGTTTGATAGATAAACTTATGATACTGTGATACACTTATTTCGTCATTTATACTATGAAACTTTGGGACAAAGTTTAGACCAAGAGGGGGTGTATGTAACATCCCGCTCTGGCGCACTGAGAAAACTTATTCTTGACGACAATTGCTCGCAAGTGATCTGGACTTTTATGATAAGAAAACATTTATCCTTGATTATGATGCGATATGATAGATGACATGATGTTTTACTGCTTTGACATGGATAGGTGCTATTGACTCGGTTTTACTAAGTGTGCATGGTTTTTTGACCTTGAGGATGTAGAGGCATCGACGGGACCCCTTGGACTCTGGATCGAGTCAGGGAGTGTGCTTGGGGTTGATTGCTTACTATGATTTTAGTATATTTGATTTGATGATATGATGTCGACATGTTCTGATACGATTTTTGATGATGCAAGCTGACGATAGCTTGTCGACCAGACTCACATATGGATTAAAGGGGCCACACACGATTTCCAGAGAGGTTGAGGGAGAGGTGTGTATAGCAACTCTTCCACAACCTACTAACACTCCCGTCGTGGCTCAAACTGTAGGTTAATGATTACCTAGTTCAAGAGGATCCACGATGCCATGAGGGAAGACTGCGACAGTCGCTCACGGCACGTCGCGCAAAAGAAACGAATGAGGCGAGTGACACCCTTGAAGCATGTGGTGCGTCCTGAAGGGCACGTCGCATTGATGTTGATGAAGGAACAAACCTAGATGGCCCTAAGACATTTAACGCATTAAGAAATTCTTAACCAACTTCCCTAATTAAATGTCGCCCAGTTCAAACTCTAAGTCCTAAGTCTAAAACTTCTCTAGGGTAAAATTTTTGTCTAACCTTAAGAAAAGACCCTATAAAAATAAAAATAAAAATTTAAACTAAAATCCACTTAAGTAATAAATTAAGTTTTCATAAAAAAAAAATTGGGTAAAATGAAGAGAGTGAAGAAATTAATTAAATCAGTGGATTTAAAAATTGTAAAGAAGAAATAAATTCTTTAACTTATGAAAGTGTAAAAAGATATCAATTTAATAATAAAAAGGAAAAGAGTAATTAGCGCAACTGCCATTTTGGCTCTAATAAAAGGGGAAATAAGGGAATAATAAAAATTAGTAAACTAAGGAATAGGGGGAAACATAATAAGGGAAAGAGGGGAACTTATGGTAAAAAGCGAGGTCAACATAGTAAGGAATCTGCAATTAAGAACCTTCTAAAATGAACTAAATTAGCAACTTCTTTTTAGGGAAAGTATTTAAACCTGAACGGGAATCTAGGAACACCTAGGAGTAAATTTAGGAGAAACTCTAGGTGGGTGAGGGAAATGATACAATTAATAATTTTAAAGAAAATAATTATTGGAGGAAAGAGGGGGATGGATGACACTTGTACGAAGGAGAATATTTAGAATATTTTTACTAAAACTTAATTTAAATGTGATTTAGGGAAATTTGGAGGTTCTAAAAACTCTATAAAAGAAAGGGAATATGAGGAAGAAGGGGATCGGTTGTTAGGTAACGTTACGTTGCCGGATTGTGACTTGACTTATTACTTGTGGAGAGTTGGGATTTTCCAGCTTGGATAGGAGTGGTAGCTCAGCCTTGCGAGGCGAGCTGGGAAGCTAGACATACCATCTGGATAGTGTGTGGCCCCTTTGCGGCTCGAGGGGCTAAGGGGGAAGCAGAGTACCCCTAGATATTGGCTAGGAGGTACCGGTGTAGTCTTGACGGTCGGCGAGCGGGAGCGGCATAGAGCGCGCAGACTTCATTCGAAGCAGGCGACAAGGCAAAGGTACGCTCGTTTATTTTATAGAGTATGATGCATTAGAAATTTATGCTGAGAACTGTATGTTGATGGTAATGGATGAATTCTGCCTTGAGTATTTTCCAGTTCGATTGATTGCCTAAAATTATTGTGGTCAGCGTTCTGGTTGGGTTTACTGTTCCTTGGTTGGGATCTTTAAGTTTCTGTGTTATTCCTTGCATTGTATTTCCGGTGATAGCATTTAAATTATTGCTGAATAGTTCTACCATCAATGAAAATTTCTGATACAGTGGTAATGAAATGTTGTATATTCTTGGTTGTGTTGAAATGTTGAGTTCATGCGGTAATATATACAACCCTTTTGCTTCCGTCTTTGCATAATATTAATAGAAAATTTTCAAGCTCCTTCAGTATGGATAACCTAGATTTCATTCTGTAAATGGTACCGATTCTTTACTTCTGATTACCTAAATAGATAGGGGACAATGTTGATTTCATTTTGTGATGAGGGGGTAAGGGCGATTGTTCTAGCGAAATCCTTCTTGGGCCAATTTTTGTTGTAAGACTGGTTATGAAATTTTGTTCTGATGTTGGTCAAGAAAATCACTACCTCGGGTCGTTTATTGGAAGGAAAATCCCAGTGCTTAGCTCATTTGTTTTTAAACTCTATAAGTTAATTGATAACACTTAGTGTTTCCCTTCATGTGCCCTGCAAACATGTATCTTCAACCCCAGATTTTTGTGCCCTTATCTACCTGGTCGTTCTTCTATCTTACCCTGGACTGACTGTTTAGGTTGTCGTGAGTGCGTGAGATGTAATCTATAGCTACCCCCGAGTTGAAAGAAGGCTCGCGCAGTCACCGTTTGGGGAAACATCTATTGTGCCATCGGAGGTGGTCCCAGGGTGTTTTGGGGTGTGAGCCTTGTTGCTGCATGGTCTGGTAAATGACAGTCGCCTGCTCAGACTGCCCTTAACACTATGGGTTCGTTGGGGGCTCCAACGAGAAGTTCTGGTGGAATCGATTTCATTTTATGATATGGATTATGGACAGGAAGCGTCGATTACGTCCTCAATTAAAGGACCACCAACGAACCATGGCCGGGAAGCTCGCTCCAGGTTGACTTAAAATCCCTTCTGAATGTCTTCACTTATTTGCGTTGAGAGTTGAGTCTGTTTCAGAATCGGTGGTCAGAATTTACTGTGGGATTAGGTGAGGTTTCTTTTTGCTGGTGATGGAAGTTGCTCCTAGCTCAATCACCGAATCTGTCTTTATTACCACTTATTTTTCCTTCATTCACCTTGCACTGACTTCACTGCTGTCACCCATTCTTACCAGACCTCTCAGCCCGTACTGTCTTCAATCACTAATATAGAAGTTTAGCTGATAATTAGAATGTTTTTTTTTTACTATTACCAATTTAGCGATACATAGGACCGTTGCAAACAAAGTATGTCCAGTTGGAGAAGGAAATGATTCTATTTATCAAATTCGAGACGAAAAATGATTGTTTACTGTATTGTGTACTGTTTAGTAAGTTCCTGGAAAAGGTTTGATCTTATCGAGGTCAGTTAGCTATTATTGGGAAGCGTTACCTTCCTGGATTTTGTTGGGCTTATTTTTACCTTTCTGAGGAATAGTCATAATACCCTTTTTAATTTAAACTTGATGAATGTTAATAACTTCTTAACATTGGGACCTGGGTATTGGAATCATCTCTACATTCTTTTAATTATTTTTGAAATTTTAGCATGATGTAATTTCCCTTTTAGATTTCATTGATTGGGTCAATAGCATCCTACTGATTAAATCACTTTAATGAATTTAACTTATGCAATAGCTCAGTTTGCTATAAAATAGTTGATCAACTTAATGTTTTTAAACTTGTGCCAAGATTTCGTATCCCTTGACCTCCCGGTATCCCTCAAGCTATCACCTTGGCTTTCTTCGAATTAATACTAGGATAATGATTTACAAGTATTGTCATATACAATTGTGGGATGAGGGTTATAGTGTAAAGTTCGTCAAGTGGTGAATAATCTATTTGTTGTATTGTTTATATACATAACTACCTGATTATTTGATTGTGAGCATAAAATAAACACTTATAACAATAATAATAATTTGGGGCTAATTGATTCAGATAGTGTACTGAGGTTAACAAGATTAAATGGCTCAATCAAAATTTGACAATCTAGTTAGCTTTAATTATGGCTTAATATACGTGTATTATCAATTAACCATATGGTTGATGCAATAAAATTTTAAATATAATATTGGTTCTCGTCGAATTAATAACAATCTCTTAAAAAGGGGATGGTGGTTATATACAACTGTCTTGTTTTATATTATTATAATGGAATAGTTCTGCTTTCCTTCCTTAGAATCTTGATGTTATATATATTCTATTGGAATGTAATGAAATGAATGTTATGTTAAGAAAGGGTAATACAAAATAATGTATTGAATTGTATGCAATAATTTGTTAATGTAATGTACTGGAAGGTGTTGTAGTGAAATGGAAGGTTAATGTAAGGTAATGTGGTTGTAATATAAATCATAGGTAATGTTAGGGTTAGAAACATATCAATGTAATGTTGTGGATATTTTAGATTGCTAAGTTATTGTAATATGATGTAACGACATTGTTACCTTACTGTAATTTATTGTTATTGTAATATGTACGGAGTAATTTCATTAAAATATATTGTTGGTAATATGTAAAGGTAGTACTTTATTGCAATATAAAATAAAGATATAAGGTTTGTGTTGATAACATGGTAGGTAATTTGATTGTTATTCTAGTTGCAAGTTGTTGTAGTGTAAGATATAATGGCAATGTTGTTTATTGTAATGCTATTGAATTTTGTTGTTATTGACGACACATAAAATGTAAGGTCTTGAACTAAGTATCATGGATTATTACGATTTGGTAAATGGGGTTTTCAATTACTTCAATTCACATTATTCTAAGGTTGGGTTGGATAACTCATCGACTAATGGAATCAAGGGAGTAATTGGTCTGTGACTAATTCCAATTGAGTCATAGAAATTTACCTTGTCTTAACAATGGTTGGTTGTTGTCGGAGTCCTTCTGGTTGCGCATTCCGGAGAGGGCATACTTGTTTAGTCAATAGTTGTTGTGCTTGGTTGTGATCATTTAATTTCTTGGTCTGCTTGTGTCGGGCGGGATGTAGACACCTCCATGTTCCTCAGAACAGTTGCCATCCCTGAGACCTTAAATGGTTAAAATTGATGGGAACCTAGGCTTGAGCATTGCTTATGTGTCTTGGAGGTCCTAACCATTGCAGGGTAGGATGGATGGGTAGTCGGTCTTACTTATGGTCGATGGATCGTTTTAATTGCATGCAGTTACTTGTTGCGCGTCTTATTTCATCTCGTTTAGTTCATCGGGCTTGCATCTTGTTCGTCATCGTGTGGCGACGCAGAGTCGAATGTGGTGTTTACCTTGTACACACGCACACACACACACACACAAAAAAAAAAGCGCGCTTGTTAAAGAGGTTTCTTGTCATAACTGTGAGGATCGTTACAAGGGAAAAGACTTGCCAAGATGATGGCACAGAAAAATTGTGATCTCTTGGGAGTTAACTTCATTGTTGATTTGTCAATATACGCAGAAGAAAAGGCCCCTTAGGTATCTCAAAAATTCCTTGACTCCCAATGGTATGATGATATTATTTATGTGTTGAGAAATTTGTAGTCTCCTCCTAAATTGATTAAAACCAAGGCCAGGTTCTTAAATCTAAAATAAGAAAAGTTTTGTATTGTAAATCAATCTATGTGTTGGAAAGATCCAGGAGGAATCTTGTTGAGTTGTTTGTTGGAGGGAGAAGTAGAAAGGACCATCAGAGAGTTCCATAAAGGTTACTATGGAGGGAAACATTATTAGAAAACTATTATGCACAATATATTGAGGGTTGGGTTCTATTTCCCTAGCATTTTTGTTGATGTCTACAAAGAAGTTTCAAGTTGTCATGAATGCCAAATTTTTTATGGGAAGAGAAAATTGCAACCTTTTCCCTTGAATCCCATCTCTATTGAAGCACCTTTTAAACAATGGGGCCTTGATTTCATAGGATAAATTCATCCACAGTCCTCAGCTCAGCACAAGTGGATACTGACAGCCACAGATTACTTCACCAAGTTGATTGAGACAGTTTCCACCAGGCAAGCCACCTATTTTGTTATCATTCAGTTTTTGGAGAAAAATATTTTGTCCAGGTTTGGGTGTCCAATCAAAACCACTACAGACAATGAAACAACATTTAGTTCCAAGAAGATGGAAAAAATTTGCAGTGATTACAATATAACTATTGGCCATTCCACATCTTATTACCATCAAGGTAATGGATTGGTTGAGCCATCCAATCAGAGCTTAACCAAAATTATCAAGAAGTTGTTGCAAGATAAAAAAAAGGCTTGGTATAAAAATATCTTCCATGCACTGTGTGATGACAAGATGACTACTAAAAGGTATATTGCTACTTCACCCTTCCAGATTGTGTATGGCATAGAGGCAATTTTTCCTACTTAATTAGGATTTCTAGTGATGAGGTTGCTACAGGAGCAAGATGTTGAAACAGATGCTACTCAAAGGAGAACAGATGAACTGATAAATGTCAAGCATACAAGAGAGAAAGCCTTCAACAATTCTCAGCAGCACCAAGAAAGGATTAAAAGGGCTTTTGACAAGCATACTAAGGAAGATGATTTCAATGTGGTGGATTTGGTGTTGAAATGGGATGGAATAAATGAAGACAGGGGAAAGCATGGGAAATTTTACCATATGTGGCTGAGACCTTTCAAAATGGTGGCATACAATGGAAATAATGCCTATCTTCTACAAAAATGTAATGGAGATATCGTTGGAGGAGGACCTATGAATGGAATATTTCTCAAACATTATATCGTTTAAAGGAATTTTCACCCTTTCCATTCATTGTATATAACCATTTTTGTTTTTCATTTGAAGAAATCAGAATCAAATCAGCAGAATTTGAAGCCCGAAGTGAAGGCCCTAAGTTATGCTGAGTATAATTTGAGTTTTCTGAATAAGATGTTAATAAATTCAGTTGCAGGAGTAAAATAAAGCCCAATGGGTAGGCACTTGGTCTTACGTTCTTTTCTACCTCATTGGGAGGATAAAATCCCCAGTTGGATTCCATGTTATCACCATTACCATTTTGGTGTGAAATCGATATTTCAGGACTTAGCGAGGTGCTAAATTGGTTTGGAAGCCTGACAAACTAGAGATGGGGCTATATCTGGCAGGAGGAATCTAAATATGGTAGGGCTCTAAGATGATGGGACCCAATACATCGCAGATCGAGAGCTCCCCAGATCGACGGTCGACGATCATTTTGGGGGGAGGAGTTGCACAGGGGATAATTCTCGAATGCGGGCTGCAAACTAAACTATGGTTTTCAGTTGAAACCACGTGGCACCACTTGGTGCATTTCAGGGTGAGAAGCGGGTTTTCACAAACCACTTCCTCGTGCCCCCGAAATTCTAAAAGTATATAAAGAGAATTTTTTTTTTAGTTTATTATTTTTCAAAATACTAGAACGTTTGAAAGTTGGCACGACCACCCCCGTTCAACTGTAGCTCAACAATATGCCATTTCCACTCATTTCTAGGTATTTCTCATCGCTTCCATGGACCCTATCATAAATTCAATGACAGAGAAAGACCCTGTGTCAAATTAAGAATCCCTAATTGACTGAGATTCAGACGTTTTCGACACTGAAATCACCATTTCACCCATCTCTTTGTACAGAAGCAATATGTCTAATAATGTAGGAAATCAGATACCATTCCTCTCTCCTCCTAGACAACCCGTGATTAAATAAATATCCTTCTCTATGGTATTATACCAAATATCAAGACCAAACCTGAATTGTTTTTTACCATTATCCCGACACCATATCAACTTCTATAACAATGAAGAGTTTCCCATAAGGGATGTACCCTCCTACTAAAAATCTAGCAAGAAAATATCCATCAAATGGGTCTTGTGTGTACTGTGAAATAGGGCGAAGAAAAATATCCCTCTCCCTCTCTCTCTCCCTGGCCTCCCACTCATGTACAAATATGTATGTTTTGAGCCAATCATATTTTTTATGCTCCTACTCACGTTGTCGTCATCTCTAATTCACATACAATTATTGTTTGGTGCACGAGCGCACACACACACACACACACACACACACACACACACACACACACACACACACACACACACACACACACACACACACACACTAAATTGAAATTATAAAACACACACATATATAAATAACTTGTATTTTAAAAAATACAAAATTAACTTTTGTTTGCAAAAACATATAGAAAAGTAACGGGTGCGCCTAAAAATAGAACATATCCACCACCCACAATGCTCTATGTCGGTCAAAAACACTACCATGTGGTGTTGTTACAAACACACACTAGTGCACCATGTTTCTTGTCTCACCACCATATATTTTAGCGGTTCATCCAATAAGACACACCGCACCATGAAATTTTGAAATAATCAAGCCAATGTCATGCTCTTTACAACACCAATGCATTTTCTATACCTAAAGGCATCACTTGCTTGAATTGTTTTATAGAAATTGAAGTTGTGCGATGTGTTAATATGAATGCACCCATGCACTTTGTTACACCGAAAGAATCAATGAACCCATTCTACCAGAGCATCAACACATTATTTAGTGATGTGTAACACACCAGAGATGGGGCCCCACAAAAAACACACCGCTATTTTTATTTTTCAAACACTATCACGATGCATACTCTTATAGTTTACGCACTAGTTCTCCATGATTATTGTCACAGTGGTAGGTATTTTAGTGGTGTGTCGAATATGACACACCACACTGATATATTATGATATATTATTCCTAGTGTCATGCTCTTTACAACACCAATGTGTTTATTGGACCTATGGGTGCTGCTAGGTTAACTTGTATTTTCACAACATAGTGATGTGATGTGTTACTACTAATGCACTGATGTTATCATGATATTGTAGCACCAAGGTTTTGTTTGTCGGTTCATTGTGAAGCATTGATAAATTGTCATCGGTGATCCAATGAGATTCCTTGATATGCCAAGTTGGTAAATATATGTCCCAGTGTACTTTGTTAAACTAAAAGCATCAGTGCACCTGTTCTACTAGAGCATCGACATTTTGTTTAGCGATGCAATGTCTTTAATAATGCATTAGAGACGAGGCCTCACAAAAGACATACTTCTATGTTTATTTTTCAAAAGCTATCGTGGTGTGTATTGTTATCGTTTATGTTAGAAGCTTATGCTTATTCAACATTATTATCTTTCTTTACCATTTCATATAATAAGAAGTATAACTAAAGCACAAACCATATATAATAACTCTAGTATATAACGAGAATCACAAGAAGAAAACCATGCACAAGATACAAAATAATTTGTCCTAGGAAATACTTCTGCACAAGGGACGAAAAAACACCAACCTTTCACTAGAATATACATATTTTTCCAAGAGAATATACAAGAGAATATAAGAATATCTCTACAACTCCAAAATATAACGCACTAGTCCAATGTAGTGAAATACACAAGAGAGAAATATATCTAAGTGATGTGTCACAAATGAGAGATAACTCTCCTATATATACATGTCCAAAGTGTGAACTGTCACATCCAAGTGGTGTCTCTTGGCATGGGCTGACCTGAACCTTTTGTCTTCTATGCCACGATTGGGGCCTTCTCCCTCTCTTGATGTCACAGTGAAATGTCTCCTTCATCATCCTTCTCCTTCTCTTGAGGCCTTTCTCTATGCTATCTCGATCATCCAACCCGATTGGATAATAGAAGCAAGGGATGAATGGAAGAATGACGAAAAAGTGTTTACTCTCATTCAAAGGTTGCAACAGGATTCCAGTGCATCAGATACATTTACATGGAAAAATGATTTACTATGGTACAAAGATCGCTTATATTTATGTAAGAACTCCCAACTCAAACAAAAGGTACTATTGGAATTGCACACCTCTCCAATAGGAGGGCACTCGGGATTTTTGAAAACCTACCATAGAGTCAAGAAGGATTTTTTTTGGGATGGACTTAAAACTAATGTTCAAAGGTTTGTGGCAGAATGTTTGGCTTGCCAACAAAATAAGGTGGAAACAATTAAGACCCCAGGTATTTTACAAAAATTATACATCCCAAGTCATCACTAGGAGGATGTTTCCATGGGTTTCATCACAGGGTTACCAAAGTCTCAAGGAAAGAGTACCATCATGGTGATTTTTGATTGACTGACCAAGTACACACACTTTTGTGCACTCTCTCATCCCTTCAAAGCTAGTACAGTTGCCACCGCATTCATGGAGACAATTCAAAAGCTACATGGCAGCCCAAAGATTATTGTAAGTGACAGAGATCCCATCTTCATTGGA
>ML787126.1:192139-223137 GCA_009831015.1 Picea engelmannii | reverse complement strand
TGCAACACTTTTTTTTTAATATTGAAAAACTAAATTGAGAAAACAACCTTTAAAAACAATCGATACATATATGTCTTTGGATTGAACAAGTGACACGAGATATCATACCCTTCCTTGCAACTGAGTGGGTGACTAGACCACCACTAATTTTTATTTATCTGAGTGGACAACCTCCAACCTTAGAAAAAAAGGGTAATTTTGGAGAACCACTTTTTGAAATGGGTGTAAAAACAACCACTAAATGCAACCTCTAAAAAAATAGAACTTGAAGGGTTTTCCTCAAATGAAAATTGCATTTGTTTTACCTAATGATTTTGCTAGAATTAGCTAACAAATTGCCAACCTAATATCAAAAAAATTATTTGTGTTTGATGGATATCTAGTGATAATAAAATATTCCCTTGAATATTTCCTTGTATTTGGAATACAAGGTTGCAAGGTTGTTTAAAACCTAAATCAAAGATCTCCAAATGTCAATAGCTTATCCATTTGATTATTATTAAGTTCACGTTTATATAATTAAAAAATGGCATATTCTACAAAATTCCCACAAATAATCACTAATTTACTCAATATAACCTACAATCTAAAATCACTAAGTTACTCAATGCAACCCAGAAATTAAACAACTTAATAATCATAGAAATAATTTTGTGTCGAGAAAACAACTAGGTTATCATTAACAACTTGTATGGAATGGATCACCTCCAACTAGACTATAAAACATGAGGTAAATTTTTAACCCAAATCCTTCTTTATTAAAGGATTATGGTTTTTGGGTAGAGTTGGCTTCTTTGTTAGAATATTTTTCTAATATTTCAATTTGTCTATAATGTTTGTAATAACAACTTTGGCATGGTGATAATACAAAATCTACCCCCTTCTTCATGTGTGGATTACAAAAATTATAGAAAAAATTCCAAAATTATAGAAAGGATTGAAAATATTGGGTGGAAATTTGTTAAGTTTGACCCAAGCCATGTTCAAAAGGAGATAGTCACCTATGACAAAATATATTTGGAACTTCACTTGAATAAAGTTTATTAGATGAACTTATTGTAAGGTGGGAATATTTTTAATTGAGAAAGGAATTTAATTATGGAAAATTACATTTGGGATAAGAGTTTGTTCAAAGAAAAAAAATCTAAAATATTCCTAACCAAAAGTTTTTCAAAGAAATAAGGAAAAAACAACAAATTTAGAAGTTGGAATCACTTTGATATAAATCCTAAAGTGGAAACTCTAAAAAAGGATGTAGATTGATCAAAGTTTGAATTATTAATAAAAGTTCCAATGCCTCCATTTGATATAAAACTGTTATAGACATAGATTTAAATCATACCAAAGGAGCCAACCCTTCACATGTAAGTTATTATCACTAAAAAATCCTCAAGGGAATGAAGAGAAATAATGAATCGAACAACTTAAACAAAGAGGAAAAATGAATCGAACAACTGAAACTTGAAAAGAGAAATGATCCCTCTATCCAAATAAGAGGAATCGAGACATTTTATTAAGCTACAACCTACATCAACATCAAACCAATCAATCAATCAATCAATTAAATGACAATAAATAATTTAAAAAAATATGAGAAAAGAGGAAGCTATCGATGCACCAGAAGCACATTCTAAAGCAAAAGGAATAATTTTAGATATTTCATAGTTACGAAGTCAAATTTTGATCTTTGTTGGGTAAGGTTTTGTTGAGATCAATTCCCGTTCCCAAAATTTCCATCCCATTTTCTATTTTCCCAAATTCGTTTCTCCCTTTCTTTTCCCTCTTATATACTTGTCCAAATTCCCCTTTTCCTTTTCCCCTTCTTTTGTCCTTTTCTAGTTTCATACTTAGTTGTTTTTCCAAAATGAGGAGTTAGCGAGTTCCCAGGTTGGAGGAATCGTGAATCCTCATCTCCAATCCACACACTCTCATATTGAGTACGACATATTGCCTCGTTATCCCATACTTATCCATTTATGTCACGGGTTCTCGGGTTACCAGGTTAGCGGGGTCAAACTCTCATATCCCACGTTCTTTGATACACATGTTGTGTCCAAAAGATACATGATCTACATTTTGACCCCCATAATCCCCAAGCTTCCAAGTTTCTCATTCCCCCTACGATGATTTTGTCCGACTGCATCACAAAAATTAGCCTATTTTCAACCTTCTACAGTTGCGGGTTCGTGGGTTCACAAAAATCTCAAATCCTATTTCGTTCCCATCCATCCCTACCACCTTCCCACTTTTCCCAATACACATTTAGTATGGTTTAATTGCTAATAACTCATTATGCAGGTCCCATGAATATTTTCATTAATAGGCGAAGGGATCGAGGAACTTCCTCATTAAACCACATTAAAGCATGATTTGCGGAAGATTATAGTATATCTCTCAAGCGCTCATTTCTAAGATTATTTGGATCAAAAGAACATTCTCGTCAAATTATGAAAGCGGCATCTCGACAATAGCTATGTGGATATACCATGAACATATTTGGATGATAAGATCATAATTTTTAGTGGTATAGAGAATACTCTTATTATTCATCCCCTTCTGCTCAGAAGGAAGTAATTTGGACGTCCGAAATTGCATGTCCAGGTTGTGTCCAGGAATTTTTTTACTGCAAGGAATGGGTTGCTTGGTGTGTTGAGAAGTATATACCAAGCCAACAAATAATTCCACTCCATTATTATTCTCCCGTCTCCCTTTTGCCTCAAGTATTCTGTAAGATGTTGAGACTCCCAAAGCCAACGCTCACCTTCAAAGGTGAAGATTGTAGAGACTTTTTGAAAAAAAATGAAAATGGCCTGGATCTATTATCTGAATTCTTGGAGAATCCCATGGCCATCCATAAATATATCACCAGATTGCAGGTCAGCTTATTCAAAAACCCATTTCAGGAAATTGCCTAGTTATTTACCAGAGTTATGGGCCAAGAAAATACTGCTAGCATTTCTCGTATGATTCTTTACATCTTATATTTTATCATCAAGGAGAAGGTAATTTTAGATTGGGGGAAGTTTATTTACATTGAAATATCTTCCCAATTGTCTCAATATAAAAGGGATAAGAAAATCTATTTGACTTCTTATTTGGTTTTCGCGATAGCGCATTGTTGTCGATTTCTGAGATTGTCTATATGAAAGAATGTAAATTGTGAATTCGACCCCATGAACTTTTGGTACCAAGATTTATGGAGGCACAAAGTCTCCCTACATTTTTATGAAGTTTTAATGACTTTTTTTTGGTCCTTAAGGAATTTCTATTCGGAAAATACGTCCCTAGGATAACCGCCCGGGCAAGTCAATTCCTAGATAGAAAGGGGACTTTGGAGCAAATGGAAAACTACAATGTCATCAGGATTTTTGGCTCTAAGTAAAATCCTACCTTTCTTCCATGCCATATATCTGACATACTTTTTTTCACAGAAGTCGCAAGTCAATATAACTTTTGGTTGCACTTTTTTCATGAAAAGTGAAAAAAACAATGTATACCTTTTCTTTGGAAAGTTGGGGATTTTGTATTCAAAAATATGAACAAAATTGAGGAATTTGCTAACCACTTCCACAAATTGAATCTCAAATACGATTAAAATTTCATAGGGTTTGACCCTAATGGAATATTTGTGGAACATATGTTAAAATTTGGTTTTATCAGTTCATTTATCCATACAATTATAGAAGAAGAAGAAGATAATAACCTAGGAAAGCATGCCCACATTGTTGGCGACTTAAATACGGTACTCAGTACCAATGAATTGTATAAACAAAGAGGAAAAGGTCTCGGCGAGAAAAGTGCCTAGTCCCCAACTGTTACTCCCAAGACTTCAACACCTCAGAGAAGTGCTCCAGAGACCCACCCATCTAAGAAGGTAACCAATAGTAGTTTAGGCAGAGGAGGGGACAAGAATCCCCCTCCAGGAAAAATTGAAAGATCCCATAAACTTCCTATGAGGAAGAAGAGGAATAATATCGTACAAGAGGAGGAAGGGCATCATGTCAGAAGTGACATCAATAGCTTCTCCCTCTTGGATATGGAGCTAGAAGTTGACATTGAGAATATGTTCCCTAAAATTGACCAGCCAGGAGGCATGACCCACCAAAATCAATCCTTAGATATTGTTCAAAAGGATATTTTTGAAGAAGAAGAATAATTTGTATTTCAGAGAGTTTTCTTTGACAACGAATCTAAAACAATTATTTTTGAGAAGAGTGATGTGAAGAATAAAAAGGGGAAATCTAGTTCAAAGGTTAACCTGAATAATATGTGGCCTTCCCAGGTATCCAGAATTCATAGGGCCACCAGTGATGCATTGGACGATTCCATTGGAAGTCTCAAAACTGAAAATGAAAAGTTGAGGGAAAGGATTAAGGAACTAGAAGAGACTTTGATGTCTCTTCCATTTCTTTCTAGCCCTTTGGAAATTGTCAGACCTGCCATGCCTGCAGCCAAAATAAAATGATCCTCAAGCTTTCTCACATCTGTTGGATTACTGAGAGGGGGGGTGAATAAGTAATAGCATAATTATAATTCTTTTTCTCCAAATAATCCAAGTGTTATATCAATGCATAATTATTATCCAATAATGAGCAATAAGAAATGAACAATCACACACATACACAATACACCAGTGTTTTACGTTGAAACCCAAATTGGGAGAAAACCACATAATTATTTATCTTATATGTCTTGAAGAACTACATTCATTGGAAGCACCAACTTCCTTTGTTTTCCAACTACAATTGGAAGGAGGCTCCAACTCCCTAGTTTCTCAGGATACAACCCGAGGGAAGCTCCAACTCCCCAATTCTCTAGATACAACCAGAAGGAGGCTACAACCCCCTATGTTCTCCAGCTACAACCGGAAGGTGGCTACAACCACCTGACCTTGCCACGTCCAACCTCCCTGAAGTATATGTAGAATGATGGAACCATTGTCACACTATCACTGTGAGATATACCACTATAAAAATGTACCAATAAAACTAAACCATGCATCAACCATGTATCAACCTATACCTCAACATGTAACCAACCTATACCATAAACAAGTGCATCAATCATGTACCAACCTATACCAAACAATCTGTAATCAACCTGTACCATAAACAAGTGCAACCAACCATGCACCAAGTATGTACTGATCATGTGTCAAGTACTCATAAACTATGACTCATCAATATGTACCAACATCATCAACTATACACCTCATGTATGTGCCAACTAATCAACTACTTGTCTCAACCATGTACGCAACTTGTACCTCAACCAAAATCCCTCGTCAATTTCATCATACAAATATGATTTGTAACTCTGTAATAGACCTGGTGTATATGATCACATACCTTCAAACCTTCCTTAACTTCAAAAACAAGAGACTAGCATTTTCATCAAACGTTTCTTTAGTCTCACGAGACTAGTTTTGGATTAGTCAACAACCCTAACTTGAAATAATCATAACTTTGTACCTGTAATGAATAAATACATAAAAATTATAGATAATGTTTTTCAGTTTGTTTTATGCAATTCCTCCAGGTGTCACTACTTGGAACCTCTCATAAAAGGATTTATGGAAAAAATGGCACACCTTTCTGAATTTTGGCATATTCTAGAGAGCGACCTTGTAGAGCGTACCCTGCATGAAATATTTGTTGAATTGATCTGAAATTGTTACACAGAGTATTAAATATGATACTATAACCAACACATTTGGTATTAATTAATGTGGATATGTTATGAATAATATATGACATTTTTACCCGAAACACTTGTTTTTGACTAGTTTCAGGACTAGCCAAAAACCCTATTTTCCACGGAGTGTAAATCCAAAACTACAACGACCCACAAGATTAATTTTTTACCACAAATCCTTGGATGTGTTTCCTCAATGGAATAGAAATTTCACGGTCTGAATCATTCTAGAAAAAAACTTATTGCGAAAATGGTGAGATGATCGGAAAAAAAACATACCTTAGAAAGCATCATCAAAAGAATTTATCCTTCCTTGAATTTTGGCCTTCTTTTCTTCACTTTCCTCATAAATTAGGCTTATATATACATTGGTTACCTCATACACCTATATTTATTCAATATTCTCAAGTGTCTCTTAAATTAGAGAGCCTTGCCACTTATTTATACTCTCCAAGTAGCTTCCTTAAAAACATTTTCTACGTCACTTTGCCCACTTTCCTTATTTTAGGGTTAACCCACTTCTAATTTATCCATTAAATTTATTGTTGAATTAATTTAATTTGTATTCACTTTGAATTATAGTACACTCATCACTTCACTTTATTATTTACCTTTTAAAATCTCTTAAACCAGTTTGACTACTTTGACCTTTTGGGGCTTCTAGATGACATATGAGGGTCCTCCAACTTCGTAAGTCCATAACTCTCAAACTGTGAGGATTTATGTGACGTTACACATACCACCAGAAATGGAATGACATGTACTATCCATATAGAATAGTATTACCTGAAAATATATCAAAACTCATACCATTATCCATCAAACAAACTTGGGTCCATTACCCAAACCTCGGTTCTCCAACTTCTCATGGCCATAACTCTCTAACTATGAGGAGTTATGTGACGTTCCACATACCACAATATTGGGTCCATTACCCAACATTTGTGCTATGGGGATTTATTCAATGGTTTACATCAATGACAACCAACCTTAATCAACAATCTCCCCCTTTGGCATTGATGGTAACACTCTGATGCAATAATGAAATCATATCACGCATGCTCCCCCTGGAACCATGCCTTGTCCTTTGCCTCTGTCCTATGCATCTAATAAATCTGTCCCCCTTTTTCATCAATGGAAAAGGTATCTTTCCATCTGGGGTTTCTCCCCCTGACTGAACTGACCTCTTATGGTGCTTCCTCGTGTAAATCTAAGACATATAAGATAAGCATTCAAAAAACCTTCATTTTGGAGTAGAAATAAATCCAAGTCTCTAGAGAATATATTCAAAGGATTACCATGGAAGTGGTTTTGTGAAGATGCCTGTCACTTGTTCTTTTGTGCCCACATACTCAACTCTGATGTTCTTTTCTGCAACCTGCTCCCGTAGAAAGTGATACTTTATTGGAATGTGCTTCGTCTTGGAGTGCATCACCGGGTTCTTTGAGATAATGATGGCACTTGTATTATCACAATAGATTGGAATGGGCTCATCATACTCAACATGTATATCTGTCAGAGTTTGTTTCATCCAAAGAACCTGTGTACAACATGATGTTGTTTCAATATACTCTGCCTCGGTTTTAGATAAAGATATTGATGATTATTTCTTGCTTATCCATGATACTAAACACTCACCCAAGTAGAACGCAGCTCCACTTGTGCTTCGTCGGTCATCAATACAACCTGCCCAATCTACATCTATGTAGGCAATAAGTGATAGATCCTTTCCTTTTGGATACCATAATCCAAACTCTTATGTTCTTTTGAGATATTTGAAAATCCTCTTCACTGCTAACACATGTGAATCCCTTGGTGCTGCTTGAAATCGTGCCACTTGTCCAACTACCTGCATTACATCTGGTCTAGATGTTGTCACATATAGTAGGTTTCCAATCATTGACCTGTATTGCCTCTGATATGTAGACTTTGAATCATCATCTTTTCTCAACTTGCAACTGGTTTGCATGGGAGTGATAACTGGTTTGCAATCTTCCATTCCGAACCTCTTTAGCATTTCTCTGATATACTTCGTTTGAGAAATAAAGATTCCTTTGTTTCTTTGATGTATCTGAAGTCCCAAAAAGAAGGATAGTTCTCCAAGTAATGACATTTCAAATTCATTTTTCATATATTTTGCAAATTTCTGGCTTAACCTGTCATCATCACTACCAAAAATAATATCATCAACATAAACTTCAATTAATAAAATATTACCTTCAGTTACCTTGATGTAGAGGTTTTTGTCTGCACTTCCTTTTCTCAACCATGTCTGCTACAGATACTTATCCAATCTAGAGTACCATGCTCTAGGAGTCTGTTTTAGACCATACAAGGCCTTCTTTAATTTATACACATAATCTGTGTTCTCTGACAACTGAAATCCTTCTGCTTGTTCAATGTAGACTTCTTCTTCAAGTTCCCCATTCAGAAAAGCTGATTTTACGTCCATCTGATATACTTTAACATTTTTGGACAATGCATAGGCTAAAAGAAATCAGATTGCTTCCATTCTGGCAACTGGGGAAAATGTCTCTTCAAAGTCAATTCCTTCAATCTGTGCATATCCTTTACATACCAATCTAGCTTTGTTCCTTGTAACTTGTCCATATTCATTTAATTTATTCCTGAAAACCCATTTTGTGCCAATCACATTCTTATTCTTTGGTCTTGGAACCATTTCCCAAGTGTCGTTTTTCTCTATTTGATCCAATTCTTCATTCATGGCCTTATTTCAAAACTCATCATTGTTGGCTTATTCAAAACAGTTTGGTTCAATTGTAGATATAAGTGTTAGGTGTGTTTGTTCTGGTGAACGGATTTTTCTTCTAGTCTCAACTCCTGCATCTTTGTTTCCAATAATCTGATCTGAAGGATGATTCCTCTGTACTCATTTGTTAGGTGTCTTTAGAGATATTTGTTGAACTTTCTCTTTTGTTTCTGTCGGATTCTCTTCATCTTCCTCTTCTACTTCATCTTCTTCTTCTTGTTCTTCGAAAAGTTGTTTCATTGATTTGTTTTCTTCTTCCTTTGATTCTGGTCTGCTTATTTCATCAATTGTTATGTTGATGCTTTCCACAACTTTGTTCAATATTAGATTGTAACACTTGTATGATTTCCTTGTACTTGAGTAACCAACAAGTACTCGTTTGTCCACATGAGAGTCAAACTTTCCTATTCTTTCATCTTCTCTTTTGATGTAGCATTTTCTTCCAAAAACTCTGAAGTGCTTCACATTTGTTGGTCTTCCTTTCCATAGATCGTAGGGAGTTTTATCAGTGTTGTTTCTAAGCATTACTATGTTTTGAATATGAACTGTTGTATGCATTCCCTGTGTCCAAAATATATCTCTCAATTTGGAATCCATTAGCATTGTTCGAGCCATTTCCTGTACTATCCTTTTCTTTCTTTCAACAACTCCATTCTGTTGCGGTGTCCTAGAAATGAAGAATTGTCTTTTTATTCCATGACTATTGCAGTAGTCCATAAATTAATTTGAAGTGAACTCTCCTCCATTATCAGATCTCAAGCATTTGATTCTTGAATCCATCTCATTTTCAACCATGTCCTTGTAGATCTTGAAGTTTTCAAAAGCTTCTGACTTGTTCTTGAGAAAGAAAACTGCATTCATTCTTGTATAATCATCAACTAATAACATAAAGTATCTCTCACCTTTTAAGACATTTGTTGTAGTTGGTCCAACTAGATCAGTATGCACAATTTTCAGTGGTCTTGTTGTTGAATATTCCTTTGATTTGAACCTGGTCTTTGTTTTCTTTCCTTGTTGACAATGCTTGCATAAAGTGTTGGTTGGTTTCATGATCTGGGGCATTTCTATGACTACTTCTCTTTTGTTGAATTTGACAAGGTTATCAAAATGCATGTGACCCATTCTTCTGTGCCATAGCCAACTTTCATTTTCCTTTCCTAAACAACACTTTTCATTTCCAATTTCACTTAACACATATATGTTGTTTGAAGTTCTTGCAGTTGTACCAACCAATTTCCCTGAACCTTCACTTCTTATCTCACACTTTTGTGAATCGAAAGTAACTTTATGACCTTGGTCACACATTTGACTCACACTTATAAGATTATGTTTCATATCTTCTACCAGTAGAACATTTTGTGCCTTTTTATTCTTGTTC
This sequence comes from Picea engelmannii, assembly GCA_009831015.1. Lineage (NCBI taxonomy): Eukaryota > Viridiplantae > Streptophyta > Pinopsida > Pinales > Pinaceae > Picea > Picea engelmannii. Next base: position 213,295 of record ML787126.1, on the reverse strand, counting down.
TCAATTCGGACTATGCCTTCTCCAATGATTTTGGTTGAATTATCATTTCCGAAGGAGACTGATCCATTTATTTCCTTTTGCAATGTAATAAATTTGTTTCGATCACCTATCATGTGTTTTGAACACCCATTGTCAACATACCAAATGTGTTTCTTCTGCTTATCTTGTAGAGCGGTTGTGCATTCTTCATTGCTATACTGATATTGTTTTCTTATCCATGTTGTTTTCTGAGGTTTGTGTCTGTGACTGTTGTTATTCTGCTGAGTTTCTTTAGGAGGGACTTTCATTCTGCAATTTTTGGCCGCGTATCCAAAATTGTTACATTTGTAACATTACACTTCAGTGCTCAAAGATTCAAACTTATTGTAACTTCTTCCTTGTGTTTCACTAAGTCTTCTTGAGTAACCCCTTTATGTATGACTCTCAAAGTTGTTATTGTTCATGTTGTTAGCTCTGCAATTCACAACTTTATGTCCAAAATTATTACATGCATAACATAAACCAAAAAATATAGTTTGATACCTGGGAGTTGAAGATATTCTGAAAGAAGGTGCTCTTATGAATCCTTCTTCTTCTTGATGCCTATCTGTCTATTGTTGATTCTGAAATCTAAATCTTCTCGGTGGATGAGTGTCCCTATAATATTCCTTGTACATTTTCTTATCCCCTTTGATTGTTTTTCCATAGATTTTTGGATTTGTTTCTTTCTCTGTTGTTTTGGAGCTTGATCCATTTTCTTTCTGATTATATCGAAGTCCATACTTGTCAAGATGAGATATTTGACTGTTGACAATGTCATCCAGAAATTTTGAGCTATTCTTCATATTTTTCTTTTGAATATCCTTTCTTACTGTGACAATATATGCTTCAAAGTTTCCAATGATCTTGTCCTTTTCTTCTAGTTGTTCTTTGAGTGCTTCTTCAATTCTTTTATATTCTTCTATTTGAACCTTCAATCTTCTGATCATTTATTCTAGTTCTCAAGTGTCATTTTTCTTGTCTAGTTCTGCTTGTAGTTTCTTGTTTTTCTTCTTTTCTCTTCTGATAACTTCTATGGCACACATTAATTCTTCTCGATAGTCAACTTTTTCCTCTTCAATTTCATCTTCGAATTCTTCATATCCTTCTTTGGCTTCTTCAGAGTCTTCTTTTTCAGAATCTTTTACTTCCATGAACAAAACTCTTCCTGTCTCACTGCCATTGATTTTATCTTCATCTGATGATGAGATGTCTTCTTTGATGCATAAGCTTTTCTTGAAATCTTTCTTTGTAGTTCTTTTTCCTTTATATGTGTGTTTTCCTTTTGAGTAACCTTAATCATTTCTCTTTTTCTTATGAGGACATTTGTTAGCAAAATGACCAATACCATCACAATTAAAACAAATTAAAGGAATCTTACCTCTATACCTACCATTGGTTCCCTTGTTCAGTCTTTTGACGAAGTTGGCCACTTCTTCATCATCTTCCGAGACATTGTTGTTGCTCCTATATTATTCTTGTTCCTTTTTCTTTTGCTTTGATCTTTTGGATGCTTTGAAGGCTGCTTATTTTATATCTGGATTGTCCTATTCAGTTCTCATTTCATATGCTGTGAAGATTCCATGTAGTTCATCCATGCTTATTGAGTTCAGATCTGATCTTTCTTCTAGTGTTGATATCTTATGGTTGAATCTCATAGGAAGAGATCTTAGTACCTTTTGAAAAATTACAGATTCTTCGATTTATTCTCCCAATCCTATGATTGCATTCATTGTTTTGTCAACTCTTAAGAAGTAGGATGCATTATTCTTATCTTCCTTCATTTTTAGTTGTTCGAACTGACCTCTGTAAGTTTGAAGTTTTGCTACTTTGAATTTTGTATCTCCTTCATTAATATTTCAAAGCTTTTCCCAAATCTCTTTGGTGGATTTACAATTTACAACTTTGGTGAATATTGTTTCACTGAGACCGTTCAAAAGTGAATTTGTATCTTTGGAATTATTCTGACCAAGTTTCATTGCTTTGTCATTTGTTGGTGGAATTGTTGGTACTGTGTATCCATCTACAATTGATTGCCAAATTTCAAACCCTTGTGCTTGTATATGTGTCTTCATTCTTATTCTCTAGAAAATGTACTTATGTCCATCAAAGTGTGGTATTCCATTTTTATATGAGTTGGTACTCTCCATGATCTACCTTTCAGTGGTTAAACTAATTTCTGAAGGAACCTTCTCTGATACCAATTGTTGGATTACTGAGAGGGGGTGAATCAGTAATAACGTAATTATAATCCCTTTTATCCAAATAATCCAAGTGTTATATGAATGTAAAATTATTATCCAATAATGAGAAATAAGAAATGAACAATCACACACATACACAGTACACCAGTGTTTTATGTGGAAACCCAAATTGGGAGAAAACCATGGAATGCTTTATCTTATATGTCTTGAAGAATTACATTCATTGCAAGCACCAACTTCCTTTGTTTTCCAGTTGCAACTGGAAGGAGGCTCCAACCCCCTAGTTTCTCAGGCTACAACCTGAGGGAAGCTCCAACTCCCCAATTCTTTGTCTACAACTAGAAGGAGGCTACAACCCCCTATGTTCTCTGGCTATGATCGGAAGGTGGCTACAACCACCTATCCTTGACCCGTCCAACCACCCTGAAGTAGAAGTAGAATGATGGAACCACTATCACACTATCACTATGAGATATACCATTGACAACATGTACCAATAAACATGAACCATGCATCAACCTATACCTCAACCTGTAATCAACCTGTACCATAAACAAGTTCATCAACGATGCACCAACCTGTACCAAACAATCTGTAATCAACCTATACCATAAACAAGTGCAACCAACCATGTACCAAGTATGTACCAATCATGTGTCAAGTAGTCATCAAATATGGCTCATTAATATGTACCAACATCATCAACTATACACCTCATGTATGTGCCAACTCATCAACTACTTATCTCAACCATGTACCCAACTTGTACCTCAACCAAAAGCCCTCATTAATTTCATCATCCAAATATGATTTGTAACTCTGTAATAGACCTGGTGTATATGATCACATACCTAAAAACCTTCCTTAACTTTAACAACAAGAGACTAGCATTTTCATCAAACGTTTCTTTAGTCTCACAAGACTAGTTTTGGATTAGTCAACAACCCTAACTTGAAATAATCATAATTTTGTACTTGTAATGAATAAAGATTTGAAACCGATAAAAAAAGTTCTTTAGTGTGTTTTATGAAATTCCTCCAGGTGTCACTACTTGTAACCTCTCATAAAAGGATTTATGGAAAAAATGGCACACCTTGTTGAATTCTAGATTATTCTAGAAAGAGACCTTGTAGAACGTGCCTCACACAAAATATTTGTTGAATTGATAAAAAATTGTTAAACATAATACTACAGAGTGTAATATAACCAAAACATTTGGTCTTACTAAATTTTGATCTGTTATGAAAAAGTTATGATGTTTTTACCCGAAACACTTGTTTTTTACTAGTTTTAGGACTAGCCAAAAACCCTATTTTCCACGTAGTGTAAATCCAAAAATACAATGAACCACAAGAGGAATTTTTCACCACATATCCTTGGTTATGTTTCCTCAATGTAATAGCAATTTCATGGTCTGAATCATTCTAGAAAAAAATTTATTGCGAAAATAGTGAGAAGACCTAAAAAAAACATACCTTAGAAAGAATCATCAAAAGAATTTATCCTTCCTTGAATTCTGGCCTTCTTTTCTTCACTTTCCTTAGAAATTCAGCTTAGATATCCTTTGGTTACCTTAGACACCTATAGGTATTCAATATTTTCAAGTTTTTCTTAAATGAGAGAGCCTTGCCTCTTATTTATACTCTCCAAGTAGCTTTCTTAAAAACATCTTCTAGGTCACTTTGCCCACTTTCCTTATTTTAGGGTTAACCCACTTCTAATTTCTCCATTAAATTTATTATTGAATCAATTTGTTTTGTATTAAATTTTAATTATAGTACACTCATCACTTCACTTTATTACTTACCTTTTAAAATCTCTTAAACCACTTTGACTACTTTGACCTTTTGGGGCTTCTACATGACATATGAGGGTCCTCCAACTTCGTAAGGCCGTAACTCTCAAACCGTGAGTTATGTGACGTTCCAAATTCCACCAAAAATGGAATGACATGTACTATCCATATAGAAAAGTATTACCTAAAAATATATCAAAACTCATACCGTTATCCATCAAACAAACTTGGGTTCTCCAACTTCTCATGGCCATAACTCTCTGACTGTGAGGAGTTATGTGAAGTTCCACATACCACAGGAAAGGGCATGAAAAGAACTATCCATATAGGATAGTTTCACTGACAAATTTAGTGGCATTCAACTCATTATTCCACAAATAAGAATGGGTTCTCTAACCATACTTCTAGGATAACTCAATCCGCAAAGCATCTTCCCGTGAAGGCTTTCACCATATGGGGACCACTTTGGAGTTCATCCATTTCTACTTATTATCAACCATGAAAAGATAATAACAAGTCATATTTACATCAACCAATATTGGGTCCATTACCCAACCTTTTTTCTACAGGGCTTTCTTCAAGGGTTGACATCAATGATAACCAACCTCAATCAACAACATCAACCAGAAGCTATGTGGATAATAATATTAAGAAAAGAATGTCACTAATTACAAAATCTTGGGAAATTTCAAAGAGAATTGTGCTTTTGGCTCGAGGTTGCATGCCTTCCTTGAATATCTACAGGCTGATATAAAAAATGAAGAATGATTCTACTTGATGCGTTGGTACCCTTTTGTATTAAATTTACTAACATGTGATAGTTGAAGAGAAGAGAGGAAGACCTTCCCTCTCCAAGTCGGATCAAGTAGTTGAATGCCTGCTGGAAAGAGAAAATAAAGAAATTGAACAACATCGTCCAAGGGTTCATCCAAGCCATAACAAGGAGAGAATATCTATTTGAAATGATTAAGGAGGTGGACCTAGCTAGAAGCACTAACGAAGTCCAAGATCCCAAGTTGATCCTCAACTCGTTGTTCCTAACAAAACAATAGTCCGATGAGAAGGTTGATATTTTTAAGAGATTGTCAATTGAAAAATTATATGGCATAATTGTGTATGATGAGAACTCCATAGATAACTGGCTATTGGAATACTGCGTAAAAAATCATGATATTGAAGAAGTATTACATGGAATTTCCATTGATCTTTGAGACTTGGAGGGTGAGTTGTTCAATATTAAAATTTGGCACGAAATCAGTGTGGCACCTATGAAAGGTTACATTGAGGAGTGGTTCAAGAAGGCTATCGAGAAGATGAAAAATGAAGGACAAGAAGAAGTTGAGATGGCTCCTGTAACTGTCGATGAAAATGATAAGAGGACATCAACAATAAAATGAACATATGAGCAACCATCATCGTAAGCTTACACTAGTCACATCCTTCTTTTCTTTATCAAGTCCTTCATCCAACTATTCCACCTCTTTTAGTAGAAAGGCTTAACCAAAGACTAATAACTCCTTTTCTTTTCTTTTTACGAGGTCTTGTTGATCCTTCCACCACCCACTGTATTCTTTCTAAAAGATTATTTATTGTATTTATTTTCTTTATGGTCCGCGAGAGCCCTAATCCCAGTCTTTAAGACAAATGCATTTACATTTTCAGGAATATGTAATGAACTATATATTTTCTTAGAATTCTAAGAGAATTACTTTGGGAACAATCTCGACTGTTCTTTGTAGCCCTGTTTTCATAATATAAAGTATTCGAGGTTGATATATAATTATCCTTATTTGATTTTCCCATGTATCCACTCTGTTAAAGTTCTCTTATGCATGCAGACCACCTTTTTTTTTTTTTTTATGTGATCAAGAATCTTTATCTTATGTTATGATGGATGTGAGGAAATTTTTCTTATTTTCTTTAAATGACTGGTATGTGTGATTCCTGGTCCTCTCCCATGAAATCTCTTTAAAAAAGACAACAAAAATGTGATGTCCCCACTTTGGGACATCATTATATTACACAGTGTTATGATGACCAAGGTAGCCAGTTGGATATTATAGAGAGTACAAGGATTATTGAGAGGCATTTTGGGGTCCAGCTTACATCGTTCATCCCATTTCATCATTATGATCCATTTCGCACAGGTTATCTTTGATTTCGTTGCATTCTGATGATTTCCATGATTCTGAGTATTTTGAGCTATAAGTTAATTAAATTCACTAAAGAGGTCATTTTGGGCACATCACTTGGAGGAACCTCTCAGTGTAATATATCATTGGAATCGGGAGAAGAAACACTACATGATGGGATGGTGAGAAGTGACTTTTAGTGGCCAAGGAAGCCACAAGGAGAGATAAGGCGCTTTTCAGAGGTAAAAAGGTTAATTAATTAATTAATTAAATATTAATAAAATGAAAGTTACTTTGGAGGGACAAGGTGAGAAGAAAGTATAAAGTAAAGGCAAGGGCCTCTATTCATTCAATTCATGTATGTTTATCATTTTGATATCTGCCTTCTAGCTAGAGAGCCCATACCTTGGGGGTTTTGAGGGTTTTGACTTAACAAACCCTAGAGGACGATTCAGTGGTGAAAGATTCCACCTAGCTTGTCCCAATATTAGTCTCAGGAATGAAATACGCCCCCACACTAGTCAAGTTTAGATCTACTAAGTGCAAGAGGGTTCTACACTAGCCACGGGAACAGGAAGAAAGAGAGGGCACACCATTGAGGATTTCCAGCAAGGGGGGCACACCATTCATTGAAGGACGGTTCGATATAGCCAAGGAGAGGGGATTTTGGAGATTTGAGCATCTAGATTCTTCTTGCAGGATCTTCACCATCATTTCTGGTGCTTTTTGAGAGGGTTCTATGGTACAAATGATTTCCTAGAGCATTGGGACGAATCAGAAAGAAGGAGGGCATTTATAAGATTCAGATCTATTCAGTTTGGAGGGGTTATACTTCAGATTTGACACTGAGACTTCACCCAGTGACTTGCAGTGTCCCGATCTACCTTTCTAGCGAGTTTCATGGCATTTGGAGGCTTCCTTCATCAAGGCCGAAATTGTAGGGTTTGGTAGTTTTCAGAAGGGCGCAACTTCATTGGAGGATTCAACATTTTTAGGAGTTTCCCTTGTTATTTCGGTTTGAGATTTTAGGAGGGGACTCTACACCTCCCAATCTATAGTTTGGAATATTCACTAGACTCATTTGGGAGCTTCTTCAGCTGGGCCGAATTATTGAGGGTTTCAGTCATCTACTAGAGCGTGGGTTTTCCTGTTGGGGGGTTTGGTGTTGCATACGGCCTAGATCTCTACTTGTATTCAATATTCATAGTGTATCCATCCTTTGGAGGCTTATAGTATCTTCATGGATAATTTTGTAGCAGCTTTTATTTTCTTTATTGGAACCATTTGTTGAACATTCCAAATCGACCTCCATATTGTAGCAGGTTCTTCTATTATTATGAATAAAATCAGATCTAAGGTGTTTTGGCTTGTCTATCATATTGTTGATATTGCATATGGCTGAGGTATGTTCCATTACGATATATTCACTTTTATTTCTGAAACATACATTAAATTCATCAACATAAACCTTAATTCTGAAATCAAGAGTTCAACCTGCAAGTAAACACATACAAACAAGTAAATCGACAAAGTGTTTGACGAAATGCCACAACCAGTAAAAGTTTAAAAGACACCCAAAACCATGATGTTTGGCTTGGGAAAATTACAGTGGTATCAGAGCTTAAACTCCTGCCAGCTTGAGGGACTTCCATAAGGAGAGATGGATGTGTGGGATTTTGTAGGAAGGATTGTTGATTGTGAGAGGGAATATCAAACCCTCAATGAGAATGTCAGAGGTCTAATAACATTCCATCATTTTGTATCCTATAAAAATCCTAGTTGGAGCAAAGATAAGGTTACACATTGGATTGGAATAGTAGAGGAAAATAGAGTGAGAGAAGCTAGATGGGAAAGGGATGAGATGTGTTTTGAGATAACATGCTTGGAGATAAAATATTTCTCCCTTAGAAAGGAAGCTAGGGCCCAAATAACCTTCCCATAGTATGTAGCCTTAATAAATCCCAGTTGGAGTGAAGAGGATGTTTTACATGGGATCATCATAGCAGAGGAAAAGAGAGAAGCAACATCTAGATGGTTGGAAGAACAGAGGAACCCCACACCCATTAGGAGCACGCAGCTTTTCTACAGTTGCAAGGTGCCTTGGGAACTAGATCATAATTGTAGGGGTAAGGATCGGGATAATATTATTGAGGCACACTATGACAGTGATGATGAGGTGTGTGAGGATGGAGTGATAGATGTTGATGTGGTACAATCTGGTGATGATAGTGACTCTTGCACAGAGGCTGGTGATAGTGACTCTTACACAAAGGCTGATGATTCTAGCACGCTTGAGGAGGATATTGACCTTTGTATAGTGGATAGACAGTCGGATGGATAGGACGATAGAACCAGTGTCTCAAAAGAAATATCACATACCATTGATGACCTTATGCCTCAGCAGAGTGGTGACACTAGTGATGATTCACACGTGCTAGCACCTATAGATGACGAGAACCCTATGGTGACTATGACACATCTATCATCGTTCCAGACACCTATGACTGCCACATCACATGAGGATAGCAGTGGCATGACATATATGATGGAGGAGCCATACATGAGAGATACAAACCAAAGACACATGGATCCACAGATCCAGGATGAGATACAGGACGTACAGACAGTTGACCTTACACATGCAGATCCGCATGAGGATATTGAGTCACAATTTTTGGGGACTCCATTAGTTGAGAAGATTGTGGATACTGATAGGTTGATGGGGCACTTACTTCTAGGATTGACCTACATTTACAAGGATGCACTCTTTATTAGTCAAGATGACCATAGCACGTGTCTGGACACATCTATATGGGATCCAGGCACAGATGATAGTAGCATGGTGAGTGCACAAGAGGATACAACTACTCACACCGGTTACAATATGATTCAGAGAGAGATAGTAGTTGGGGATGTTATGTAGTCACATATAGGAGGACCCAGTATCCCCATAGACAGGGATCAGTTTAGTTTTTCATCTTTTGCAGAGATTTATGTTGGGGATTCTGGGGTTGACACTAGAAAGACTGACACTAGCAGTGAGGGATATGAGGTGGCACCTCAACATGACTGTGATCAGGAGTCACATCACTTAGCAGGACAACTAAGAGTCAACAAGGATATGATCAGGGAAGCCACTGGGGGCATTGATGAAACCCATGCATTGGTGGCAGATTAATGATGGAGGGCATCAGTGGCACATGGTAGTTCAGATGGGGGATTCACCATGGATAACTTTCATACTCTCAAGGAGAGAGCATCTATGATGAGGAATGACTACCAACAGTTATTGATTGACAGGGACTACCTATTGAGGATTGGTGTGATGTATCATGAGCCTCTTAGGGAGCATGAGTTGGAGATGGATAGACTTATTTAGGAGTTGGAGAGCACTCGAGGATTCTTGAGAGGAACACAAACATCCCTTCAAGAATCAGATTCTAGGTCATATGAGCCTCTTGAGGAGATTCGTTAGAGATCCACTTCATCTGTCTTAGTGGAAACTTGGATATATCAGTCAGGAACGTTGCTAGAAGATGTTGGTGATATATCAGAGGAGCACCAATTGATGGAGGACACTTCCATTTTTGTTCTGCGAGCGGTTGACCTCCATGTAGAGTTTGATCCAGTAGTACACCCAGGATCTATGATACAACATGAGTCTACGGTAGACGGCATGAGTATGTCGGAGCATACAGTGATGGGTGATATCTCATAGAGACAGGCTGAGATATGCAATCATTTTCAGATGGATGTATTGGATTGCAGGGAGGATACACACTTAGGGGGGTATGTAGATGTCACTCCTTTGCAACAACACATAGTTATGATATCTCACCTTCATCGTTTTAGCAGTGGCATGGCAGATGAGAAATGGATATTGGTTTACCAGCATTTGGAGGAGTTACTTATGGTTATACCTAATGATTGGGGTTTAGTGATGACTACAAGAGAGCAGTTATCATGGTTATCGGTAGACGTTATTTTGGTTGAATCCTTGGGATTGACCAAGGAAGGTGGTATTTTTCAGTCCTATGGTCAGCTACAGATGTCTTTGTTATCCTTTCCCAACACTTTTATCATAGAAAATAGCATGAGGAGGGATAGGTCGTGGCTGAGGACATGGGGAGTGGCTAGGCCGAGACAACCTAACATGAGTATCTTTACGACATCCAGCTGGATAGAGGTGGATCTTCATAGGCATCTATTTGAGACTTGGTGCATGATGGTGAGAATCATAGGCCAAGTGATAGTAGATGAGCACATAGGGATTCTGACAGTGATCAGTCTCACACAGGAGCAGTTACAGGAGATTGGGAGTGATAAATGTCCAAGTTTACCATGGGATCTGGGTGTTCATTTGGCTAGCGGGATGTTTTACTATAGGTTGACCCAAGTTACGCCAAAGAGATACATATGCCACCATGGCTTGGTTTGGAGTGGGCATGTAGGGATTTTTCTGATGGAGTGAGGCATATTTTCACTCTTGATCATCATGATCGGACATGGAGATGGTTGGGCAGGTACTCCTTCCATAGAGATGTTTTCATAGGATATTGCAGTTTTTTAGAAAAACAGGACCATGGAGCAATAAAATAAAACAAATGAGGAAACAAAACACATAATATACACAATACAATAGAGACACAGATTTACGTGGTTCACCTAGTGTGGGCTACGTCCACCAGAGAAATTTCCAGGTCCTTCATTTCTTATTATCTATCAAATGAAGGGATACAACCTACAACAAACCCGTTGTAACTTCCTCTTCTTTCTCTCACAGTCTCTTATCTCAGAATACAATATTCACCATAATGCATAGCCGCAATACATTTCCTTCATAACAGAGGGTTTCCTTCTAGGGGAAAGAATCCTAACATAATTTATACTTTTATATCTGCGACCTTATAATGAACGGTCCAGATACACAATGATATTACAATATACATTTACAACGAAATTTTTCTTTCGGGGGCTTCGCCCCTGAATCCAAGGATGATTTTAAGGATGGAAATTTATATTAAAATGTAGAAACATGGGATAATATTACTAGTCCTTAATATGAAAAATGTAAAATGTTTGGCGATAGTTTTTTTAAAATATTCAAATTTCTAAGGATTTTATATTGTTTATTTAAAATTTTGGCAATTTTTAAGGTAAAATAATTATATTCTATGGAATTTGGGCGAATTGTTTTTAGAGAAAATGGAAAATAACGAACCTTTTTTTGGGAAAAACCATGGAAAATTAGCCCATTTGCGAAATTTAGCCCCTAAAATCATCTATGCATGAATCCCCCAGCCGAGGGGATAGCCCCCCCGGACCCCGCAGAGGGGGTAATCCCCTCTTCACTCCCCTGCGTGGAAGAGTGTACATACTTTTGGGGTGTAAATACTTCATGGGGTATAAACATGGCTGAAAACAAAAGACCTCTGAATCAGGAAGATAATCAGGCTCCACAACCAACAATCTCCCACCTGGAGACTGATCTCAACAACTCCACCGTTGATGTATATGCTAGAATCTGAACCTTCTTGGACCTAGAAAATTTCTCATCTTCACCTTCATGCTTGAAGACCAACTGAAAATGAGCAAGAACTCAATTTCTCCCTAGTTACTCCCTTTGTTAACATGTCTGCAGGGTTTTGGCTAGTGTGTATCTTTTCCAACTTCAGATGTCCATCTTCCAAGGCAAATCGTATGAAGTGGTACCTCAAATATATATGCTTAGTCTTCGAATGGAAGGTTGAGTTCTTTGCAATATGAATGGCACTCTCATTGTCACAGTACAACCTGTTATTCTCCTGCTTCTTTCCCAATTCCTCCATAAACCTATGTAACCAAATCATCTCCTTACTAGCCTCTGTAGCAGCAACATACTCTGCCCCTATTGTTAAAAGTGCAACAACCTTTTGCAGTTTCAAAATCCAACTTACTGTTTTTCCACCTATAGTAAAAACATACCCTGTGGTGCTCCCCCTACTGTCTTTATCACCTGCCATATCTGAATCAACATATCCCTTTAGAAAAGTGTCTGAACCTCCAAAACATAATGCATGAGTAGAAGTACCTCTCAAATACCTAAGAATCCACCTTACTGCCTCCCAATGTTCTTTACCTAGATTTTTCATATACCTGCTGACAACTCCCACTGCATGTGTAATATCTAGTCTTGTGCAAACCATTGCATACATGAAGTTGCCAACTGTTGATGAATAAGGGACCCTGGACATGTATCCTATTTCCTCTTGTGTCTTGGGACACATTTCCTTAGTTAATTTGAAATGGCTGGCCAAAGGTGTACTAACTGGTTTTTGAATTCTTCATTCTAAATCTCTCCAACACTTTCTCTATGTACTCACCCTGAGACAATGTCAATTTGTGATTTTTCCTGTCTCTTGTTATTATCATACCAAGGATTTTCTTTGCAGCACCCAAATCCTTCATCGCAAATGAGTTAGCTAAATTATTCTTGAGCACATTTATATCCTGCATATTAGACCCTGCAACAATCATGTCATCTACATACAATAGCAATATAATATAGCTTCCATTTTATAGCTTTTTGAAATAAACACAGTGATCAGAATGACATCTACTATAACCCTGTTCTGTCATAAACTTGTGAAACTTCAAATACCACTGCCTTGGAGCTTGCTTTAGGCCATACAATCCCTTCTTCAACCTGCATACCAAATTATCCTCCCCTTTGACCTCATACCCCTATGGTTGCTGCATATAAATCTCTTCCTCCAAATCCCCATGGAGAAAAGTTGTTTTAACATCTAATTATTCAAGATGCAAATCTTCTACTGCCACACGACTTAAAATAATCCTAATTGAAGTCATTTTAACAACAAGAGAAAATATTTCATCAAAATCTATAGCTTTCTTTTGTGCAAACCCCTTTACAACAAGTCTAGCCTTGTACCACTTTATTCCTCCATCTTCTCCCTTCAACTTGTAAGTCAATTTATTCTGCAATGCTCTTTTTCCTGTAGGAAACTGAAACAAGTCCCAAATATGGTTATTTACCAAGGAATCCATTTCCTCTTTCATGCCTTGCTCCCACTTCTTTTTGGTGTCTACCTGCATTGCCTCTTCATAACATTCGGGTTCACCAGAATCAGTCAACAATAAATAATACAATGAAGGAGAGTATCGTTTAGGGGGTCTACTTAACCTGGTATATTTTCTAACAACCCTTGCAGGTGTTTGAGGTACTTGTTGCTCCTGTTGTTGTACATTTTGATTTTCTAGTTCCTTTGGAATTCCTTTTTCAGTGATCTCATCAAACATTGTGTATTCTTGTTTTTCTTTTTATTGTTTCTTTCCTTGCAACTGATCTTTGTACGTGACCTTCTCATTGAATATGACATCTCTACTCCTAATGATTTTTTTATTTTCATAATCCCATAAGCGATAACCAAAATCATTAACACTATATCCAATAAAGGTACACTTCTTGTATTTTGCCTCAAGCTTTGTTCTATTTTCTTTATCAATATGGACAAATGCTTCACAACCGAAAGTTTTCAAAAAAGAATAGTTTACCTTTTTTCCTGTCCATTCCTCCTCTGGAATCCTACCATCCAAAGAGCTTGAAGGTCCTTTGTTTATTAAGTAAACAATAGTATCTACATCATCTACCCAGAACTGTAAGGGAAAACCAACATGCAATCTCATAGTCCTTGCACGCTCCACGATTGTCATGTTCATCCTTTCTGACACACAATTTTCTTGTGGTGTTCTTAGAATTGTCTTCTATCTACGAATCCCATGGTATGAACAGTAATAATCAAACTCGTTGTTGCAATATTCACCTCCATTATCTAATCTGAGACACTTCAAACTTTTTCCTGTCTCATTCTCAACCAAAGCTTTCCATTTCTTAAAAGTATCAAAAACATCAGATTTTTTTCGAATGCAATAAGCCCAAGTTTTTCTAGTTGCATCATTAATAAAAGTAACAAAGTAACGAGATCCACCAAGAGATGATACCTGAGTTGGTCCCCATACATCTGTATGCACAATCTCTAACATTTCATTCTTCTTTTCTTTTCTGACTCTGCAAAATCTAACTCTCTTTTGTTTTCCATAAACACAATGCTCACAGAAGTCCAAATCAATTTGTTTAAGATCTGGCAACAATTTTTTTTGTGAAGTATCTGCATACCCTTCTCACTCATGTGTCCAAGCCTATGATGAAACAGTGTTGTATCCACTCTTGTATAAGCTAAAGAGATAGAAGAGTCAGTATTACCAGTACATAAATACAATGTACCTACCTTCTCTCCTTTTGCTATCACCAATGATCCTTTGATGACCTTCCACGTCTTATCTGTAAATATGGATATACAAACTTCACTTTTCAACTGCCCTATTGAAATTAGATTTTTCCTTAACTCTGGAACATGTCTTACCTATTTCAACAACCATTGGTTTCCATTGCGTTGCTTTATTTTTACCTTTCCCATTCCAACAATTTTGCATGGTGCATCATCACCCAAATGAACCTGTCCAAAATCACCTTGAACATAAGAGGAGAAAATGTTTCCTATGGGGTGTGGCATGAAATGAAGCCCTTGAATCTACTACCTGAGACTCAAAAATATTATCTACAGAAAGAATCAAAGCATCTTGTAACACATCACCTGTTACATTTTCTTCCTAATTTCTCTCATGTTGTCCATCTCTTTGTTTCTTTGGAGCTCTGCAGTCTTTCTTCAGATGTTCGTTCTTTCCACAATTCCAACATGCTATCTTTCCAAATCTGGATTTGGATCTGCCCTTCCTAGAATTCTCGCAGTTCCCTGAGCCCTTTCCTCTATCCTTTTGTCTTCCCCTGTTCTCCATGTTCAACGCATTACCTAATGTCTCACATGTTCTTTTCCATCGCATTTCCTCACTAAGAATAACACCAACAACATCATCAAATTTTAAAGTATTTGAACCAAAGACAGAGTTACTTACAGCCACGACTAAGTCGTTCCAGCTTTCTGGCAATGAGAATAAGATTAAAAGAGCCCTGACCTCATCATCAAAGTCAAATTTTACAGAACTTAGTTGATTAGTAACCGTATTAAAATCATTTAAATGATCTACAACACACCCACCTTCTGACATATTCATATTAAACAATTTCTTCATTAGAAATACCTTATTGGACGTCAAGTATTTTTCATACAATTTAGCCAATGCATCCATCAAAGCCTTCGTTGTCTTTTCTTTCGAAATATTGAAAGCCACTAACGCTGCCAAGCTCAGTCGTATCTTTCCTAGAGCCTTTCTATCAAGAATCTCCCATTCTTCATCCTTCATAGTTGTTGACTTTTTTTCTACTCCGCCCAATGGTAGGAATAGATCCTTGTGATATAAATAATCTTCCATCTACATCTTCCATAACTGGTAGTTTTGGCCGTTAAATTTTTAGACCCTAAACTTTCCATATTCCGACATTGCTCCCACTTGAACCAGGAACCCTCCTTTCCTGCGAGTTACCTTTCACTCTGATACTAGTTGTTAGAAAAACAGGACCGTGGAGAAATAAAATAAAGCAAATGCAGAAACAAAACACAAAAGATACACAATACAATAGAGACATAGATTTATGTGGTTCACCCAGTGTGGGCTATGTCCACCAGAGAAATTGTCAGGTCCTTCCTTTATTATTATCCAACAAATGAAGGGATACAACCTAAAACAAACTTGTTGTAACTTCATCTTCTTTCTCTCATAGTCTCCTATCTATGAATACAATATTCGCCATAATGCATAGCCACAATACATTTCCCTCATAACATTTCCTGGACCCCGCAGAGGGGGTAACCCCCGTCTGCACTCCCCCACATGGAATAGTGTACATACTTCTGGGGTGTAAATACTTCATGGGGTATAAACACGGTTGAAAACAAAAGAGCTCTGAATGAGGAAGATAATCAGGATCCACAACCAACACAGTTCACTTCCTGATATGGGATCCAAGGGGTGGAGTGTATGATTGTTCATCTTTGGATGGGTTCTACGGTGTCTCCTACATGTGGATGTGGGATCCTAGTATTATATTTGGAGAGATTTGGTTATCTCTTGAGGACAAGCAATTTTCTAGTAGGGAGGATTGTAATGTCCCCACTTTGGGACATCATTATATTATACAGTGTTATGATGACCAGGGTAGCTAGTTGGAGATTATAGCAAGTATAGGGATTATTGAGAGGAATTTTGGGGTACATCTTGCATCGCTAATCCCATTTCATCATTATGATCCATTCCGCACAGGTTGGATTTGGTTCCGTTGCATTCCGACGATTTCCATGATTCTGAGTATTTTGAGTTATAAGTTAATTAAATTCATTGAAGAGGTCATTTTGGGCATATTACTTAGAGGAACCTCTCAATGTAATAGCTCATTGGAATCGGGAGGAGAAACACTACATGATGGGATGATGAGAAGTGACTTTTAGTGTCCAAGGAAGCCACAAGGAGAGATAAGGCGCTTTTCATAGGTAAAAAGGTTAATTAATTAATTAAACTAATTTAATTAATTAATTAAATATTAATAAAATGAAAGTCACTTTGGAGGGACAAGGTGAGAAGGAAGTATAAAGGAAAGGAAAGGTCCTCTATTCATTCAATTCATGTATGTTTATCATTTTGATATCTGCCTTCTAGCTAGAGAGCCCATACCTTAGGGGTTTTGAGAGTTTTGACTTAACAAACACTAGAGGACAATTCGGTGGTGAAATATTCCACCTAGCTTGTCCCAATATTGGTCTCGGGGATGAAAGACACCCCCACACCATTCTAGTTCAGATATACATAGTGCAGGATGGTTCAGTGCAGGAGGGTTCTACACCAGCTACAGGCACAGGAAGAAAGAGAGGGCGCACCATTGGGGATTTCCAGCAAGGGGGGTGCACCATTCATTGAAGGAAGGTTTGATCTAGCCAAGGAGAGGGGATTTTGGAGACTTGAGCATCTGGTTTCTTCTTGCAGGGTCTTCACCATCATTTCTGGTGCTTTTTTAGAGGTATTTATGGTACAAATAATTTTCTAGAGAATTGGGACGAATTGGAGAGAAGGAAGGCATTTCTGAGAGTCATATCTATTCACTTTGGAGGGGTTATACTTTAGATATGACCTTGATACTTCACCCAGTGACTTGTAGTCTCCCAATCTACCTTTCTAGCGAGTTTCAGGGCATTTGGATACCCCCTTCATTAGGGCTACAATTGTAGGTTTTGGCAATTTTCAGGAGGGTGCAACTTCATTGGAGGATTTAGCATTTGGAGGAGTTTCCATTGGTATTTTTGTTTGAGATTTTAGGAGGGGACTCTACGCCTCCCGATTTATAGTTTGGCATCTTCACTGGACTCATTTGGGGGCTTCTTCAGCTCGGCCAAATTATTGAGGGTTTCAGTCATCTAGTAGAGCATGGCTTTTCCTATTGGGCGGTTTGGTGTTTCATACGGCCTATATCTCTACTTGTATTCAGTCTTCATCGTGTATCCAGCCTTTGGAGGTTTATAGTATCTTCATGGAGAATTTTGTAGTATCTTCATGGAGAATTTTGTAGTATCTTCTATTGTCTTTATTGGAGCCATCTGTTGAGCATTCCAGATCAGCCTCTTCATTGTAGTAGGTTCTTCTACTATTATGAATAAAATCAGATCTGAGGTGTTTTGGCTTGTCTATCATATTGTTGATCTTTCATATGGTTGAGGTATGTTCCATTACGGTATCTTATTTTTTATTTCTGCAACACACATTAAATTCATCAACATAAACCCTAAGGCCGAAATCAAGAGGTCAATCGGCAAGTAAACACATACAAACAAGTAAATCGGCAAAGTGTTTGAGGAAATGCCACAACCAATAAAAGTTTAAAAGACACCAAAAACCATGATGTTCTTGGCATATTGGGTTGGGAACATTAAAAAAAACATTTTCCTTTTATTTACTCGCTACATTTATGTTTCCTTGAATTACTACGACGAACTTCTTTCAAGTCCTACATTCTAAATATTTGAAAATGTCAAGAAAATCTAAAGAGGAGTACCACCTCTATAAAAATGCATGGGTATTTAAATCCTCGTGAGGTTGTCGTTTCGGCCCTAACAGATTCAAGTGTCAACATTTCTAGTGACCATACTGGGGAATGAACTGAAATTTGGATCATGGTCTAACGTTTGAGAATATATGATTTTTTCCCAGCATGATCATTCTCACCTAGAAATTAGATTTAAAAACCAACAAAGCATCTTACATCAGTTATACAACTTGGTAATATCAACGACTGAGACCTGTGAATATTTATAAAGGTCATGGAAAACCTTGGTCCAAGAAGAAGAAAGAGAAATCCTTCAAAGACAAAGGAGAGAGGAATGACAAGACCGAAGAAATCGAAGGATAGCTAGAGAAACGCAAGAACAAGGTCGAAATTGAAGTTGGACAACTACAAGGGACCCATTACCAAAAGTAAAAGAAAGAAACTCTTTGTTCTTAGAAGTGAAAATCCTATTCCTGGAATCTGTCCAGACATGGAAACAAGAGATGAACAACCTCGAGGCAAGCATCATGAAGAGAGGCAAGGAGGTGGAAGAGATGTTGCAAGAAATCAAGGAAACCCAGGATTTGAGAATTGAAGGAGGGTAAGAGATTCCCCTCTAACTCTTATAGGTGAGAAACATGACCTCTGTTAAGCCTTTATATTGGCTCATTACCCCTTAATTGGGGCATATTACAATAGTAATGTTATTTTATTTATTTTGGCTTTATTCCATTAGTTGTAATTATACCTCCTAGTCTCCTATATATACCAATGAGACATTTTCATTTGGAATCATTTTGTACTTGAACATTTATGTGGGGTAAAACGAGGTTTCCCCCTTGAAGAGGATTATTATCTAAAATTATCTCTTTTTCAAGGCGTTGAGTACTTATTCTGAGTTTTTTCTATGCTATATTGATATTTGGTTCTTAACATATGGTATCAGAGCTCAAGGTCTTAGGGTTTCGTTGTTGCATCTGAGATACCTTGGCATTTTCGCTATAACGTGTTTTCTACAACGTTTCAGAAGGAACGTATTGGAGGATATTTAGTATACAGATCAAGGTACGTTGGGTTGAAATTTCATCTTCTGAGGCCTTATACTTTTAGAGATACATCCTGTGACAGATAGGGTTATGTAATCATCCTGAGCTGAGTCATTGCGGAATTTTAGCTATAAAACCTTTTTTGTAATGTTTCAGACCCTAAAATGTGGAGGATGTTCACATAAATTAGTAAGGTAGTTGTGGTAAAAATTTTAGCTTCTGGGTCATCTTACATTTGTAGATACACCCTGTGGAAGATAGGGTATCTGACTAGTCCTATTGACTAGTTTCAAGAAGGTGTTCCAGGTAAAACAATCATAGCTTCTTCCTAGAGTATCCAAATTGAGTGAGACTAGTTTCATTGGATAATGGACAATCTTCAGTATTTCTGGTACGAGTTTTAGAATTTAATATTAATTATTTTGTGCGGGGCATGCTATACAAGTGATATCTCATGGAAAGGCCAGAAATCAGCAAGTTGTGGGGACATTACCATAAATTCCACTTGGCACATCCAATTTTGATCAGACATGTGGCATTGCAGAGAAGAAATATCAGAGAACTACAAAAAAGAAAGTTCCATACCCAAAAGGGCCAAAACTTGGAAGATACAACAAAAGAAAGATTGTCTAGCATAACCACCTCAAAATAAAGGTTCAAAAGTGATACTTGGCCAACATGCCACCCAAAAAGGGAACTTCTACACCAAATAAGCCTCCAAAAAATCCTACTTGGACTCTTGATGAAGGTGAAGATATGAGTAGGGACACAAATGATTTACAAAAGAAGACAGTAACAAAAGATGAACTACAAGGGATGATGGATTCAACAGAAGCTAAGTTTAAGGCAATAAATACTATGATGGACGCTTTAAAAGGGGAGATCATGGAAGTATTGAAAAATTTCGTAACAGAGAGGACATCTGAAAGTGAAAATGCATCCCATGAAATTCATGATGAGAACACAAGGAAGGTTAATCAAGAATGGAGAAACTCTAACCTTGGGTTGAAGACCAACCACGTTCCTAAGATCGATATGAGGAAGTTTGATGGAAAGGACCCTATCACATGGATGCTTTAGATGGAGCAATTATTTGATCTACATAATGTGCCACATACACAAAAGGTATGAATTTCTTCTTTATATTTAGAACCCAATCAATTTGTATGGTATAGATGGCTTTGTTCTCACAAATCACTTGTCACTTGGACAATTTTCACAGAAGAAATGATAGCACACTATGAGGATACAAGGAGCAATACCTTCTTTAGCCAATTGATAAATCTCAAGAAAAAGGGTTCAGTTACAGAGCACATTGAGAACTTCCAAAGATTGAATATAAAGGTAACAAATATTCCAGATGAGCACTTGATTGGTGTATTCTAGGAACTCTAAGAGATAACATTCAACATGAGGTTCACCTTTGGGAACCCAAATCATTAGAGAATGCATTTAGGGTGGCAAGAAATGTTGAAAGTAAAAATATGGCTATGGCTACTAAAAGGACCAATCCTAACATCTATAGAGAGAATAATGCTCCTTCTTCTAAAATACCTCAACCTACAAGGTTGACACCTCAACAATTGGAGGAAATAAAAGCAAAAGGTTTATGCTTTAATTGTGAGAACAAGTACAGTAAGGGACATAAGTGTGGTGAGAAGAAATTATTCTACATAGATTGTGAAGAGGAATAAGAACAAGAACAAGAACCATCTCAAGATGAAAACATAGAAGCAATTTCATCTGAAGAGTTGACTCCCATGATATTTTGTAATGCATTGGCTAGAATTAGCACTCCTCAAACCCTCAAGATCAAAGGATACATCAAAAAGAAAAAGGTAATAGTCCTAATTGATTCTGGCAGTACTCATAATTTCATTCACTATAAATTAGCCAAAGCTCTCAATTTCTT
>ML787126.1:148154-189058 GCA_009831015.1 Picea engelmannii | reverse complement strand
GTCCCTCAAGCAAGCCAAGAAGGATAATAAATTATCACCAAAGTACTATGGCCCTTATAAGGTGTTGCAAAATATTGGTACTATGGCATACAAATTGGAGTTGTCTGCATCTTCACGAGTACAACCAGTTTTCCATGTTTCATGCTTAAAGAAGGTTATAGGTGACAAAATCCCAGTTCAGACTATATTTCCAGAACTTGACGAGGAAGGAAAAATTATATTGGATCCTAAAGCCATCACTGACACAAGAATTTGCCAGCTGAGGAATAGATCCATTTCAGAGTATCTCATTAAATGGAGGAAACTACCGGCTAAAGATTCCACTTGGGAAGAAGAGTCTTTTATACAGAAGCATCCAGAGTTACTCAAGCGTTGCGGACAACACTTATCTCAAGGGGAGGGGCATGTTAAGCCCTTATATTGGCTCATTACCCCTTAATTAGGGCATATTACATTAGTAATGTTATTTTATTTATGTCGGCTTTATTCCATTAGTTGTAATTATACCTCCTAGTCTCCTATATATACCAAGGAGACACTTTCATTTGGAATCATCTTGTACTTGAACATTTATGTGGGGTAAAAGGAGGTTTCCCCCTCGAAGAGGCTTATTATCTAAAATTATCTCTTTTTCAAGGCGTTGAGTACTTATTCTGAGGTTTTTCTATGCTATATTGATATTTGGTTCTTAAAAACCTCCTAGTTCTCCCTAAGGGTACATTAAAGGAATTTTCTAGAGACAAAGCAATCAATGCAAAGAGGCATATGAACTTATTTATTGATGTTTTTTTATTTTCATCGTGTTGAGTATGACGATGTCATGGTAAGTTTGTTTCTACAAACCTTATCATGAATAGCATACAAATGGTATACAATGTTTCCCATTAGATCCATTCTCTCATTCAATGACCTTGAAGCTATGTTCCTGACTATGTTCGCCCCTCCAATTTCTACCATACCCTTCTCACCAATTTCACACAAATTGGGTTGACGAAGAATGAAAGGATAAGAGATTTTAATCTCAGGTTCAATAAAACCTTGAGAAAGATCTTGGAAGATAAAATACAAAATGAACCTGTCATCCTCGATTTTTATAAGAATGCAATGCCACCGAATGTAAAATATGTTATTAGAACATCGCAAATGGATACTTTGGAGGACACAATGACTAAAGCCACTAAGATGGAATAAATCATGATTGAAATGAGTGTTGACTCTGATTTATACTGGGAAGATTACAAAGGAATTTGGGAGGATTAAATATTGATAATCAAGGAGCTTCCAGTTCAAGAAAGAATGAATAAATCAAGCCTCAAGTGTCTTAGAATCAAACACTGGGAGGAGGATTTTTCAAAGGAACCATACCTGACGTGAAGGTTGACCCTGCGGAAGCACATGAATATAAGAAAAGGATTGAAATCGCACAATTGAATAGAACTATCAAACAAATGAAGAGCGAGATAACCAGACTAAGAAGGGGAGATAATTACATGCCAATCCCAGAGATAAGGAGGAACCCTTTCCCATAAAACAGGGTGAGGTTTGAGAACACGGATAACCCACAAAGACCAAGGGTTCCTAGACAACCTACTCTAAATGCATTTGTTATCGATGATGTCTATGATGAGCAATTAATTGAGAGAGAAAATTATTACTCAGTTAATGAAAGCTCTGAAACTGTGTAGATGGACAGATGCAAGATGTCCATGTATATATTTTAAGAGCGCAGGAATGATCCTAACTCGCAAGAAAACGTCGCCCAGACAAGAGGGTTTGTAGATATACCAAAGAATAAAGGCGAATCTGACAAGGAAAAAAAAAAGAAAAGGAAAAATAAAACACAAATGAAAAAGTGTTGAATGCGAAAGTGACGGATGGAAGTGGAACTAAAAGGCAACACCTGGCCTCAGGCTCCACTCAAATGACGTATAATGTCATGGAGGACCTAAGTAAACTAAGGATAACTTTTCCTTTTATGGAAGTGGTGAAGATCCCCCAACAAATACAAAACATTTTGAATTTGTTAGATGATCCATATGAAAGAGATGAAGTTTTCATTACCAATCCAAAATAGAGCCAGAGCCCATCAACTTCCAAGATGAGAGGTAAAATTCCACCCTTCTATATTTCAATTGAAAATCATGATGTTTCATTACACAATTGTTTAGTTGACACTTGCGCGACAAATAATATAATGTCTCTTGCGGTCATGGAGGCATTGGGCATGATTTTCACTAAGTATTATAAAACCAGTGAAATCATATATGAAATTGATTCTAGAAAAGTGTTGGCTTATGGAGAAATCAAGGACTTTTATGATTGGATTACAGTATCCCCCCATATCATTACAATTTTCAATATGTAGACCTTCCCCCAGCCTATGGAGTTGTGTTGGGAATAGATTGGACATCGATTATCAGTGGATATATAATGAACGATGGAAGTGGTATGATGGTACCAGGAAAAGAGGGAGTAATGATTAAAGTGCCTCGTGAACCTAGAAAACCCTTCTCTTTCAAGAAAAAGGACAATGAATTGATGGAGGATTACATAGACGTCGGGATTGGAAACTATGCTATCCTCGACATGGATCATAATGAAATCCTAGAGAAAGTTAAATACGCCAAAAAATCAAGAGTGTTTGTTTGAAGGCTACTGGAGGATGTCGTTCGATGGAGCTTGTCCAAAATATGGGAATGGAGTTGGAATTGTTCTCTTGAGCCCAAATAAGATTATGCATCCACATGCTGCAAGATTAGAGTTCTCATGCACAAATAATGAGGCATGATATGAATCTTTGATCGAAGAGATGATCCTTGTACAGGAAATGAAATCAGAACATCTCATTATAACTGGAGACTTGGAGCTGGTCATCAACCAAGTTACCCAAAGGTATAAAATAAAAAAGGAAAGACTTAAATTATATTTTAAAAAAGTTAACGAACTGATGGAATCTTTCAGTTCTTGCAACATTGCTTTCATTCCGATGACAAAAATCACAAGGAAGATTCATTAGCCTTGGTGGCCTCATTGTCAAACCAAGATGATGTCCAAAGCAAAACGTCTTTCCAAGTAGAAAGGGATTTCTGACCATCCATACCCGATAACATTGAATAGTTGCAATTATTTGAGAACGATGAACATATGGAAAAAAAATTGTTAAATGATGATGATGAAGAGGACCACTCATCTCATGTCCCCAAATATTGTATACAAGTTGAATCTATTTTTACAAAAGACAATCATGCTAATAATCTCCTTGAATAAGTTTCAGTTCGAAAGGTGCAAGAAACGAGAAAAGTCATTATTGGAATTGACAGTTCCCCGAAATATTTCAACCTCGGAGTTCATTGCACCACTGAGGATGTTGATCAATATGTTTCCTTATTCAAATAATATATCGATGTGTTCACTTGAACCTATGATAATTTGAAAGCTTACTATAAAACTATATTCCAACACATCATTCCTTTGAGGGAAGAAGCGAAACCAGCGAAACAAAAAATACGAATGATGAATCCCAAGATGAAAGCTCTGGTAAAAATTGAATTGGAGAAGTTGAAGAAGGAACGGATAATTTATCCCATCGTACATTCAGACTGACATTCAAATCGAGGGATTGTAAGAAAAAAGACCAGGGAAATCCAGATGTGTGTTGACTTCAGAGACCTTAACAAAGAAATCATAAAGGATAATTTTCCTTTACCCAATATGGAGTTCCTTCTACATCAAGTTATTGGATCATCATGCATGTCCATGCTCAATGTTTTTTTTGGATATAACCAAGTCTTGGTGGCCGATGAAGATAGGGCAAAGATGACATTTATCGCGCCTTGGGAGACATATTCTTATGTTAGAATGCCATTTGGTTTGAAGAATGTTGGAGCCACATTCCAAAGGGCCATGGATCATGCGTTCAACAGGTTGATAGAAAAGTTTATGGAATACTATCAAGATGATTTGACAGTGCATTCAAAGAGAAAGGAGGATCATATACATAATTTGAGAAAGGTTTTTGAAAGATGCAGATTATATGGTGTTTCCCTGAATCCAAAGAAATGCTTGTTTGTTGTGACTCAAGGTAAATTGTTGGGCCATATCATATGCAAGGAAGGTATTTACATAGATCTGGAAAGAGTCAAAGAAATAAATCATCTTAACCCCCCGACATCTAAGAAGGTATTCCAGTAATTCTTTGAAAAAATCATTTTTTTGCCAAGATTTGTTCTTGATTACGCAAGCATCGTAAAAAAAATCAAATGGTTGCTGAAAAAGGAGAAGAGGTTCGAATAGAAATTATATAACCAAGAGGCGTTCAACAATATCAAAGGATAAACCACCACTGCTCATGTCCTCATGAGTCCGGATTTTCAAAGAGATTTCATAATCTATTCATTTTCTACAAAGACAATTGTTGCATCTGTGCTCACTCAGAAAAATAGCAAAGGAGAAGAACTCCCAATAAGTTTTATGAGAAAAACCCTACACGACTATGAGTTGAGGTATTCATAACTGGAGAATCAATCCTTGGCTCTTATAAAAGTAGTAGCGCATTTTCGAACATAAATATTAAGCTCCCATATTATTTCTTTTGTTCCCTCATCAACAGTGAAGATGCTTCTAAATCAACAGTTGAGAGAAGGAAAATGGTGTAAATGGTTGGAAAAAATACAAGAATATGATATTGATATTAAACCTTTAAAGGCAATCAAAGGTAAATGTTTATGAAATATCATCGTGAATGGAGATTTGGTTGATGGAATGATATCAATCTCAGTTTGAGAACCACTAGTTGATTCAGAATGGTACCGAGATATTATATTCTACTTAAGGTTTGGGTAGTTTCCTATCACCATGAACTCCAAGGAGAAAACATAACTAAAAATGAAGGTGAACTAATATGTGTTGATTACTAATATATTGTTCAGAAGAAACTATGACGATATACTACGGAGATGCATTGATGAAAATCGAGCAAAATAAATGATGAGAGAAATCCATGAAGGAATATGTGGTGGACACTTTGCCCCTACTTCCATTGCCCACAATATAATAATGCCTGGATTCTACTGGCCATCAATTTTCAGAGACTCGCATGCCACGATAAGGAAATGTGTGTCCTGCCAGCAGTTTTCAGGAAAGATGAAGAGATCAACAATGCCCTTACAACCTGTAATTGTGGAGAAACCATTCTCCCAATGGGAACTTGATGTTGTCGGGCCAATTAATCTGAATTCTAGAAAAGGGCATATGTACATCCTTACGACTATAGATTATTTCATGAAATGGCCAGAGGAGGTGAAATTAAAGAAGGTTGATTTTGAAGAGCTGATTAAATTTCTGAAAGATAATATTCTGTCGAGATTTGGTGTTCCTAATAAATTTATCACATGCAATGGTTCGATTTTCATTGGGACAAATTTTACGGAGTTTTGTGGAGAATATGGAATCATCATGGGTTAATCATCGAATTACTATCCACAAGGTAGCAACCTTTCTGAATCCACAAAAAAGACACTTGTGCAAATACTGAACAAAATCATTGACAAGAACTAAAGGAATTGGCATATGAAACTGACAGATACATTATGGAAAAGCAGAATGACCCCAAAGGATAGCACTCGAATGTCTCCATATCTACTGGTTTATGGGAAGGAAGTGAAAATGATGATTAGTCTCAAGCTCTATGAAATGATCTCTGTGGTTAATATTGAAGATACATAAAAAAAATCACCCATCCAAAGGAGAATCAACGAGTTGTTGAAGTTGGAAGAAGAATGAAGAAAAGACCTGAATCAAACTTCTCAGAGGCAACAAAGCGTTAAGAGATATTTTTATCAAAGCACAACTATGAATAACTTCTCAAAGGGAGAGTTGGTGCTACTTTGGAACAAGGACAAGGAGAAGTCGTCCATGCATACAAATTTTGAAGCACTCTAGATCAGACCATATGTCGTCGAGAAGATATTGGGTTTTAAATTCTATATGCTCCAAGACATGAAGGGAAAAAGATTAATACTTCATGTCAATGGGAAACATTTGAAAGGTTTCTTCTCCTAAGACTTTTTCACTCTCAGTGTACATAATTTTATTTTTTTAGTTTGTATATTCTTACTCTGACTCCATAGCCGAATGGGCGGAAGCTCCTGGTCACGAGAGATTATGAATTCTTGACAACCCACAAGGGGTTATCATCCCACAGTTGGAGCCTATTGTTGAGATCAATTCATATTTTCCATCCCCTTCTCTATTTTCCCAAAT
Source organism: Picea engelmannii (assembly GCA_009831015.1). Classification (NCBI taxonomy): domain Eukaryota; kingdom Viridiplantae; phylum Streptophyta; class Pinopsida; order Pinales; family Pinaceae; genus Picea; species Picea engelmannii. The sequence continues at coordinate 182,797 of ML787126.1, read as the reverse complement.
TATTTTCTCCCTTTCTTTTCCCTCTTCTATACTTACCCAAATTCCCCTTTTCCGTTTTCCCTTCTTTTCTCCTTTTCTAGTTTCACACTTTGTCATTTTTCCAAAACAACGAGTTCGCAGGTTCCTGGGTTGGTGGAATCACGAATCCTCATCTCCAATCCACACACTCTCATATTGAGTCCGACCGACTTCCACATTATCCCATACTTAGGCATTTCTACAGTCGCGGGTTCTCGGGTTCCTGGATTGGTGGGGTAAAACTCTCATATCCCATGTTCTGTGATACACATTTTGCGTCCAAAAGATCCACGATCTACATTTTGACCCCCGGACTCCCCGAGATTCCAAGTATCTCATTCCTCCTAATATGAGTCCATCTGACCGCATCACAACACTTAGCCAATTTTCAACCTTTTGCAATCACGGGTTCCTCATATGGCAGGTTCACAAAAATCTCAAATCCTATTTCACTCCCATCCATCCCCGCCATCTTTGCGCTTTTCCAAATACACATTTATTATGTTTTAAATGCTAATAACTCATTATGCAGGTCTCGTAAATATTTCCATTAATAGACGAAGGGATCGAGGAACTTCCTCATTAAACCACATTAAAGCATGATTTGCAGAAGATTATATTATATCTCTCAAGTGCTCATTTATAATATTATCTGGATCAAAAGAACGCTCTTGTCAACTTATGTCAGTGGTAGCTCGACAACATTTATGTGGAGATACCTTGAACATATTTGGACGAGAGATCAAAATTTCCAATGGTCTAGAACATACTCTTATTATTCATCACCTTCTACTTAGAAGGAAGTAATTTGGATGTCCAGAATTGCGCGCACAGGTTGTGGCCCAGAATTTTTTGATTGCAAGGAATTGGTTTCCTGTTGCGCTGAGAAGTATATACCAAGCCAATGGATAATTCCACTCCAGGACCATTCTCTCGTCTCCCTTTCACCTCAACTATTCTATAAGATGTTGAGACTCACAGAACCAACACTCACCTTCAAAGGTGAAGATTGCAAAGACTTTTTGAAAAAACATGACAACGTCCTGGATATATTACCTAAATTCTTGGAGAATCCCGTGGCCATCCCCAAATATATCACCAGATTGCAGGTCAACGTATTCAAAATCCCATTTCGGGAAATTACCTGGTTATTTACTAGAGTTATGGGCCAAGAAAATATTGCTAGCATTTTTCGTATGATTCTTTACATATTATATTTTACCGTCAAGGAGCAGGCCATTTTTTATTGGGGGAAGTTTATTTCCATTAATATCTCCTCCCAATTGTCTCAATATAAAAAGGATAACAAATTATTTATGTCTTCTTGTTTGGTTTTCACGATAGTGCATTGTTGTTGATTTACGAGATTCTCTATATGCAAGAATGTGAATTGTGAATTCAACTTCCAGAAATTTTGGTACCAAGATTTATGGAGGCACAAAGCCTCCCAACATTTTTATGAAGTTTTTAACGACTTTGTTTTGGTCCTTAAAGAATTGTTATTCAGAAAAGATGTGCCAAGGATATTTTCTCGGGCCAGTAAATTCCTAGATAGAAAGGGGACTTTCGAGCAAATGGAAAACTACAATGTCATTAGGATTTTTGGATCTAAGGAAAATCGTACCTTTCTTCCATGCCATATATTTGACAGAATGTTTGTCACAGAAGTTGCAATGCAATATAACTTTTGGTTGCACTTTTTTCATGAAAAATGAAAAAAGCAATTTATACCTTTGCCTTGTAAAGTTCAGGATTTTGTATTCAGAAATATGAACAAAATTGATGAATTTGCTAACCACTTCCACAACTTGAATTTCAAGTATGCTGAAAAGATTAGAGGGTTTGACCCTAATAGAATCTCTGTGGAACATATGTTAATAGTGGGTTTTATCAAGTCGTTTATCCATACATTTATAGGAGAAGAAGAAGAAGATAATAACATAGGAAATCCTTCCCACACTGTTGGCGACTTAGAGACAATACTCAATACCAATGAATTGTATAAACAACGAGGAAAAGGTCTCGGCGATTAAAGTTCCCACTCCCCAACTGTTACTCCCAAGACTTCAATACCTCAGAGTAGTGCTCCAACAGCCCGCCCATCTAACAAGGTAACTGACAGTAGTTCAGGGAGAGGAGGGGACAAGAACCCCCCTCCAGGAAAAACTGAAAGCTCCCATAAACTTCCTCTGAGGAAGAACATGAAGAATATCGTACAAGAGGAGGAAGACCATGGTGTCAGAAGTGACATCAATAGATTCTCCCTCGAGGATATGGATCTCTAATTTGACATTGAGAAGATGTTCCCTAACATTGACCAGCCAGGAGGCACGTCTCACCAAAATCAATCCTTGGAAATTGTTGAAAATGAGATTTTTGATGAAGAAGAATCATTTGTATTTCAGAGTGTTGTCTTTGACAATGAATCTAAAAAATTAATTATTGAGAAGAGTGATGTGAAGAATAAAAAGGGGAAATCTTGTTCAGAGGTTAACCTAAAGAATATGCATCCTTCACAGGTATCCATGATCCATAGAGCCACCAGTGATGCATTGGAAGATTCCATTGGCAGTCTCGAAGTTGACAATGAAAAGTTGAAGGAAAGGATTAAGTAACTAGAAGAGACTTTGATGCCTCTTCCATTTCTTGCTAGCCCTTTGGCAAACGCCGGACCCACCACACCCACAGCCAAAATAAAAGGATCCTCGATCTTTCTCACATAAGCCAGAAGCTATGTGGAGAATAATATTAAGAAAAGAATGGCACTAATTACATAAGTTTGGGAAATTTCAAAGAGTATTTTTTCTTTTGGCTCGAGGGCACATGCCTTCCTTGAATATATACAGGTCGATCTAAAAAATGAAGAAGGATTCTACCCTGATGCAGTGGTACCCTTTGGTATTAAGGACTCTAACATGTCATAGCTGAAGAGAAGAGAGGAAGACCTTCCCTTTCCAAGTCCGATCAAATAGTTGAATTCTTGTTGGAAAGAGAAAATAAAGAACTTGAACAAAATCATCCAGGCGTGTAGCCAAGCCATAAAAAACAGAGAAGATTTATTCAAAAGTCTCATGGAGGTGGACCTAGCTGAAATCACTAACGAAGTCCAATATCCCAAGTTGATCCTCAACTCGTTGTTCCTCAAAAAACAACAGTTCGATGAGAAGGTTGAGATTTTTAATGGAATGTCAATTGAAAAGTTCTATGGAATAACTGTGTATGATGAGAATGACATAGATAACTGGCTAGTGGACTACTTCGTAAAAAATCAGGATATTGAAGAAGTACTACATGGAATTTACATTGATCTCTAAGACTTGGAGGGTGGGTTGTTCAATATTAAAATCTCACATGAAATCAATGTGGAACCTATGAAAGGTTACATCGAGGAGTGGTTCAAGAAGGCTATCGACGAGCTGACAAATGAAGGACAAGAAGCAGTTGAGATGGTTCATGTAACCATCGATGAAAATGATAAAAGGACATCAGCGAGAAAATGAACATACGAGCGACCGTCATAGTAATATTATGCTTAACACATCCTTATTTTCTTTATCAATTCCTTCAGCCAATTATTCCACCTCTTTCACTAGAAAGGTCTATCCAAAGACTGATAACTTCTTTTCATTTCTTCTTAACAGGTCTTGTTGATCCTTCCACCACCCATCGTTTTCTTTCTAAAATCTTATTTCTTGTATTTATTTTCTTTATGGTCCATGGGAGCCCCAATCTCAGTCTTTAAGACAAACACATTTACATTTTCAGGAATATGTAATGAACTATATATTTTTTTAGAATTCCAAGAGAACTACTTTGGGAACAATCTCGACTGTCCTTTGTAACCCTGTTTTCAAAATATAAAGTATTTGAGGTTGATCTATCATTATTTTTATTTGAGTTTCCCATGTATCCACTCTATTAAAGTTCTCTTGTGCATGCAAACCATCTTCTTTTTGTTTTATGTGATCAGAAATATTTATCTTATGTTATGATGGATGTGAGGAAATTTTGTTTATTTTCTTTAAATGTGTGATATGTCTGATTATGTTTCCTCTCTCAGAAACTTTCTTTAAAAAAGACAACAACAACATTTTATTTTTATTTACTCGCTACATTTATGTTTATTTGAATTACTATGAAGGCCTTCTATCAAGTCCCACATTCCGAATATTTGAAAATCTCATGAAAATCTAAAGAGGAGTACCACCTCTAAAAAAAGGCAGGGGGATTTACATCCTCGTGAGGTTGTCGTTTCGGTCCTAACAGATTCAAGTGTCAATAGGTTTGCAAATTATGATCTTTGTTGGATAAGGTTTGTAACTAAGAAACTAGACTAAGACAAAGATTAAAAAGATTCTTTGATATTTGAGAGTGAGAGGAGGATAAGCATCACATAGTGTTAATGCTATATTGACTTGTTTACAAGCACCTAACAATTAGCACCATCATTGAGATCTACAAGTGACGCTATTAAGTGGGTTTCATATATAATAACACTAGCTTTGCAACACCATTTAAAGAACGACAAAGTTTATGTTGTTTAGGTAGTACTCCATAAATTATACCATCTAGCTTCAATTACTACATTCCATTTAACCACCTTACGCATCGATCCTAGATTAGACTAGCAATGGCACTCGATGTTATTTCTCCTCACCCATGAAAATGTAGAAGTTAAAGACAAGGACATCCAAAGACCATGAAAATAATTAGTGATAGCAAAGCCATGATCAAAGAATTTGTGCTATGGTTTTAACTTTGAGGTTTATTGGCAATATTTAAAAAGGGATTTGTCTTATCGATTTGCTTATGGATTTCCAATCTTCAAATTGCTACCCAGATCAAATTAGAAGCCGTTGTTTCCCTTTAAAGCCCTTTCAACACTTCATAGAAGAACATTAAATTATTTACTTTGTAAAAATATGTTCTAAAATAAAAATTACTTGTTTATAAGAAAGTGAGAATCATTCCATATCTTTTCAAACTAAGGCCAACCACTATAACAATCTACTATATTTAATTCGTAGGGATCGCAAATTGGATATCATGAGGAATCATTGTGAATTTCAAAGTGGGATAATATATTATTCATTAGCAAACTTAGTACTTGATAAGTCATACAAGTACTATTAACTCTTTGTGGAATCTCATTACCATAACTTTCCATGGACAAACTTGGTACAACGTTGACACTAATACCAATGTTGACACTTGTAATCTCAAAATTGCAATCTCAAAAATATGAAACTAGTCAAATGGATATCACCATTCTCTAAATTGAACATCGGATATTAACTTTTTCCTTCATTTTCTTAAAGTAATCTTTGATGATGAGTTGCGGCCTTTAAACATAATTATTTACACAAAATGATAAAGAAGTCTTGCAAAATAATATGCAACATTAAGTAGTTGGTATTGAGTAACAACAATAGTATGTTGAAGCAAAGATACACAAGGAATGTTCTTTTTAGTGACTGATTTTTTTTTAATATTCATTTTCCTTCTCATGGTGTGTATAACATTAAACTTGATCTTGAAATAATCTTATAGGGAGTTTGTGTTTGGTAAAGTAGGAACTCGTATTCCACATTTGTTCCATTAAACTCAGTTTCAAAGAAAATTATAAATTTAATTTTGATCATGGTAATTGAAACATAGTTATAAGAATAAAAATAACCTCTCTTCTAGAAAAACTTTTATTATTTTCCAACAACTAGAAATTATCCACTACATTTTTTTAACAAAATGTTTGGATATGAAAACCTTATTAATCTACCATTTGATTTTGATTACTACTCCTAACGAACATAAATCATAATATCTTCAATGCATTACATAAAATGACAAAGATATCTAATAAAAGCTCCTAGTGTGAAATGTTTTTAGAATAAATTTATAAAAACACATAATTCTTCACACATAATTCTTCATATTATTAGATGTTAAACATAAATTTGTTTTTTTCTAATATAATTTTTTTTTCAAATATTAGAAATTTGTTTATTCAGGATGTCACTTACAATATTTTGATTTTTTTAGTCATAATTTGTTCTCAAGAATACTATTCTCTTGTATTATTGATTGCTACACAAAAAAAGGTTTCCCTTTGTTAATAATAATTTTATTATCTATATGAAAATAAAATAATTATAAAAGACCATGTTAAATAATTTTTTGAATAAAAATAAAAAATAAAAAAAATTAATTTAATTAGGTAATAATTTTCTTTCCCATCTATTCATTACCAAACTTACTCACTCCAAAGTATAAATCATTTCAAATTATCAAAAGGCATCCATTTTCATTGAAATATGACGAGACTTCAAATTTTATCCTATCAAGATGTTGATGTTGATTTCACTATGCGTACCGATTCCAATAACTAATTTTTCTCCGTAGGAGCTTTTGGATTTCAAAGCTTCACATGACTAGTATGGTCTTTTAAAAGGCTTACTTTATACTGATGGCTAGTATCCGTTATATAATCCAAGGTGCTGTCGTTTTTTTAAGTCAACATTCTACCATTGTACAAAAGGTCTACGAGTAGTGATCACTATAGCCCGTTAGTTTTGATGAATATAATTATGTCTAAAACTATGAAAAAAGCACTAGATATTATATGCTTGTTAGGGATACTAGTTTTTTTTTCATACTAGTTTTTTTGTCATGTGGAAAGTAAAAAAGGCTATGAAAAAAACACTAGATATTCTATGCTTGTTAGGGATACTATAGTTGGTTTTTGTCACGTGGAAAGTAAAAAAGCTTAGGAAAAAAGAACTAGATATTATATGCTTCTTAGGGATACTATAGTTGTTTGTCACGAGGGCAAACTAAAAAAGCAATAGATATTCTATGCTTGTTAGGGATATTTAGTTGATTGTCATAAGGGAAAAGTAAAAAGAGAATTGAGAATATACAACTCAAAATTTAATCTTCATTTTCAATATCTAAATTAATATGGGTAATTACTAGGGTGGAATTTATTGGCTTCTTTGGTTTTCGAAAGTTGTTTTCTAATTGTTGAGCTTTCCTAAGTGTCTCCATGTTCCATATGAGTTTGACAAAGGCTTCATATTTCTTATTTAGGAATTCCATTCTTTCCAAGACTTATTAAACTCATATTTCTTTCACCAATTATTTATCTAAGGCTTTGATATGCTTAGAACTCTACTCCTCCACCAATTGAGACACTGTCGATTTTGATTTCCAATAGAAATCTATTTGTATGAAGTATTTGGTGTCTCGACTTCGAGAATACCGTGTTCTAGGTCCGAGGTCATGATTTTTGCATCGATGCCTTTAGAACAAATGTTTATGCTTTAATCCCTAACCCTCTATTCCATTTCTTCGACGTCTCCTTCAATGATGGCATGGAACCTCTTGTACTATCTCAAGGTGGTGTCCTTAGTTTATTTTTTAGCTTGGTAAGATTGTGGAGTGATGTCTTGCATTCTTTGGGTCAACCCCTTTTGGAAAGTCTATCTTAGTGGCGATCATCCATGAGTGTTTTCTCTTTGCATCACTTGTCATAGATGGTGGAAGAAAAAGGAAGGGCCTTCCCCTTGATACCTACTGCAAAAAGAGAAGACACTGGGAAATTCAACATAGTACCCTTTTTGGCATAGACTAGGATTATATCTATAGGTTGAGATCTTATTCTCTTCCAAGGGGGCATTGCAATTCGCTTAGGATAAAGCTTGTATCCAATGTATACGAGAATCATGCTCTACATAGACCCTGTGTGGTGGGATAAGAATAAGGGTAAACCCTTGGTCCTACCTATCCAGGTGAGGAAATATTGGAATATGATGCCACATGTGTTTCCACTCGATGCCATGAGTCTCTACCTTAATGCCTTGAATATTCCAGTAGAATTCATGACAACTCCCATCTTATCAGTGATACCAAGGATAATACTTGACATGGGCAACCTGAATTTCTTCTCGTTGGATGAATGAACCCCTATCCCTTCACACCATATCCTCCTCCACTTCTCTTTCGTCTTTTTATTATTTGGTCCTTGCATACTGATCCTTTGTTTAGTGGGTTGTCTAACTCCCAAACCCTTCATAGATAACATCATCATCATCAATAGATCACTTCCCTTATCACCCAATCCGAAGGTGGTCCATTATTGTTTTTCACCGTGGTTGGAATTTGGAAAAATGATCAAGAAACATACTCTTTAAAAGATATAAATCTGATTCAGAGAAGTGCACAATAGTAGGACTGTGAGCTAATCATATTTTAGGCATATATCAGGCATAACAGTGAGATACAAATAGGAACATCAATTCCAGTATATATATATATATATATATATTGGAAGAATATCAATAAGTATTGGTTAACAACTTTGAAACTAGTTCTTGAGGTTTCAAGAGCTTGGGAATGGGTGCAAAACTTCTCCATTTGGAAACATGGGAGCTTCAACATCAAGGAAATGGGAACTTGAGAACCATTTTCCAAAATAGAGAGATTTAAATTAAAATTATATTTCTAATTTTTGGTATTAATAGTACCAATTTTCCATATTATTAAATTAAAATGTAATTTTTTTATTCCATTCTTACAAAGACATAATTTATTACAAATATTTTTATTAAATATTTATTCAAAATATCACTATAAAAAAAAGACTAAACTACATGTAAATATTATTTCAAAAATTATTTAATTAAAAAAACTTAATAATAATCACTTTATAGTTGTGGATATGAAATTTTGGTTCAGTAGTACTATTTAGCTTTTTCCAATCAGAACAAGAATAATACTTCAAATTTACAAACATGTTTAAAGTTTATATATGGAGAGTTTAATTCACACTCATATTTAAGTTCCCATCATATCTATATCAAAAATAATTTTACAAATACAAAAGATTCTCAATTTTATATTACTCTAAAATTCTGATTTCTGTATTGCTTCCCAATTTTTACAAAATGTCTCTTAAAATTATGAGGTAGGAGAAATTTTAATTCACACTTCAAAGTGAGTTTTTTTTTAATGAAAAATGTCTATTATCCCTAGTCTTTTTGTTGGAGTTAATACTGTATACAGTGAGATATATATTATTAAATTTAAAAATGTTTTCAAACGAATTGTATACATTAAATATATAACTTTAAATACTTTGGTGCGAGCTATATATTTATGTTGATCATGGGCTTCCACTTATTGGAAAGAGCTATATTAAATAGGTATTTATTCATAGATATGGTGAGATTAAATAAAAGGTAAACATTCTTAGTCATCATAAATGAAAAACTCATATTTAATATAATAAATAAATAAAAGGTAAACACTCTTAGTCATTTTCATAAATGAAAAGTTCAATAACTTGTATTATTTTAAAAGTTGAAAAGCTCATATTTAATATATAAATAATTAAATAAAAGGTAAACATTCTTAGTAATCTTCATAAATGAAAAGTTCAATAACTTGTATTTCAAAAGTTGGTTGTTAGTAGTTATTGCATGCCATTAACATTAATTAAGGTAATTATACTTCTTACTAAGTTTAATTTCACTTATTACCATATCTCTCATCCTTTAGTTAACTTATTTATTTTGAGAGTGGAAAGTGTGATATTGTGGGTTATTATTTCAGATGGCCATGATGGTTGTCTCTAGCAGAACTAATTGGCATTTATGACGAGTGGTCTATCCAACATTGATGGAAGATGGTTTGGGGTGCGCTGTAACAACACTTGCATAACTATAAGACATAACTATTGCATTGTTGCATAACCATAATAATAGATTAACGCGCACTGTCCCTAGATAAAAAAGGTGGAACAACAAAACGATGGAAAAACGAGGAGGACATGGGAACACTCTTTTTTAGCTTTTTTAGGTTTTGATCAGTAATTTCAAAAGCAAATATCTGGGTATGTTTTTATGTCTAGGGTTTTCTGCGTTGGAGGCATCAACAATATCCGTCGGGGTTTTCCCTACTCATTTTCTGTCTGTGTAGGGAAACGGGCAATGTTAGAGCAAGTGCTTGAAACCGTTAATTACATTCGTTATATGTAACAAAATATCAAAGATCTAAGATAGAGAGAAAATGAAATCTGATTAAAAAACAAGAAGGGAGAAAAAGAAGGCCAACTTTGATAAAAAAAAATAGAGTTTCCATCGCTGGTGTGCTATTCTCGTCAAACGATAAATTTTGGAGTAATGATCCCTGGCACCCCAGGATCAAATGGGGAATTATCTGTAGTGAAAATCAATTTCGTCGGCTCAGGTGTCGGTTTTTGTTAAGGCTTTCAAAGAACTAGTGTCTCCATGCACAAAAGCATTATATATATATATATATATATATATATATATGCAGAATGGAAAATTAGTTGCAGTTTGCAAAATATATGGAATTATGCATAATTGTGCTATTTATAGATGAATACTCCATTATTATTATGAAGTTAGAAATGTCATCCATAGTATATTAATGATTATATTAGAACTTTGAGGAAAGCATCATTAATAAATAAACAAGAACATTTAAATGAGGAGCAAAGTTTCACCATGATTTATATTCCTTCATCATTTGATTCTTGTTTAGCTTTTGCTTCTACTTCAATCCTCTAGGGGCATCAGTCAACACCACCCAATTTTGATGAAACTACTTAATCCTAGCCTTAAAATATGGTAGAAAAAGCTTAACATGCATAATCAATTATTTTAGTTTGAATGAAGGGTGCATTTTTTCTAAGGCCATGATAAAGGAGTTTAACAATTAACACCACCAACATTGCGGCACATAAAGAGCTTAGTGCTCTTGATTAAATTTCAATCACATACTCTCATATGTGATAGAATCCAATGAAAACTTTACAATCCAATGAATCTTAAAATCTTGAAAATTGTTAAATCTCTTGAATTTTAAATGGGATATGTAATTCTACTTTCTCTATATAAGTTCGATGAAGTTGAAACCACTCTCAAACATCTTGAAAGAATTAATGGTAATGTTAAAAATTCAAGTAAAAGGATAAAAATGAAAGATAAAAAGACTGGGGCTAGAGCAACATTGCAAAGAAACCCCATAGTTTGGTATTTTCTTTATATTATTTTTTTTCAACTTGTCAATATTTTAAATATTGTTTATATTTTCTGTATATATTTCCGATCTTATCAATATTGAAAACTTTTCAATATTTACATTGAAAGGCGTACACCTATGGACAATGGGCACATTTAATAGGTTTTTAATTTTTAATATGTTTTCTATGGACGAGATTAAATGTGCCTAGAATATTCTTAGTCGTCACAATAAATGAATGGCTCTGATTTCATCCATTAACTTCCGAGCTGTTATAAAGACATCTGTTTATATGTTTACTTTTTTACATTTACCTAATTGTGTTTAAAAATTACTGTGTTCACTAACTTATTGCCACGTCTAATGTGTAAGCGTCTTTCGACATTCACCAGCTGCGAGTTAGCGGCTGTGCTAGTTTAAATATGGTATTATAAATTAAATATATAAGGTAATTTCAACCTTTTTAATAAAAAGAAATATTTTAAATATAGTATTATAAATTTATATATAACCTTTTTTAATAAAAAGAAATGATATATTGATTGATGTATGAGAAAAAGATGAATTGATATAAATTTTGAAAAAATAAAATAAAAATAAAAAATATCTCATTATTAATGCAATACAACTAAATTATTAAAAATGGTTGATATATAGATCAATATAGACCATTAATTTTATTTTATTTTTATTTTTTTTGAAATGTTGAAGGATGGAAAATGACACTAACACCTACTTTTTAATGATGGAAAATGAAAGCAACACCTACTTTTTTTAATGTAGTTGCCATAGTAGTTACCCTTATCCATTGCCATAGTAGTTACCCTTATCCAGGGTTGAAATTTCAAATTCAAAGTTGAATAGCCTGTCTAATTTGACGATCTACGCCACTACAATACTCGTTTTGCCGGTTCTAAAGAAGAAATTTTGAAACGTATTTGACGAGCAATTTGCCCGTTAAATTCCATCCCCGGGCCTTATCTTATCTTTTATATTGTTTACCCTTATCATCTTCTATATAGTCACCCATGACGAAAGTGCACTGCTGGTCTTTTCGTTGGATTTTTTTGAGGTATCGTCACCGATGACGAAAGCCTATGAGATTCAGATTCTGACGGCATCTAGTTGCTAGATTCACAGTTTCCGGAAATTCGACTCAACTCGTGAATGTTGGCCTTCTGGACCTGCAAATTATTCGGATTATTGCAGATCTTCTATAAATTTGTGTCAATGTAACTATTTCTACCCATTTCATCATTTCGTTCGCTGTCCATTAACTCGTTTTATTAGAATGAAGCGTCCCCAGAAGCCCCACGTTGTATTGGCTCCATTCGCGGCGTTGGGTCATGCCATCCCCTTACTCGACCTTGCAAGGCTACTGGCTCTACATGGCGCTGCGGTTAGCTATGTCACGACGCCCGCAAACGCCTCCCGGCTAGAAGGAGGAATGGCCAAAGCTCAATCCGCCGGTTTGGATATTAGCATTATAGTCCTCTCCATACCCGCCGTTGAAGGCCTACCGAAGGGACGCGAGAGTGTGGATGTTCTTCCCAGGGAGTCATTCGACCTACTTGTCAACTTCGCCGAGAAGCTTGCAGAGCCCTTCGAGCACTGGCTCCAGCAACAGCTCCAACAAGATCAAGAACAAGAAACGGGCCGTTCTCCACCGGTTTGCATTATCAGCGACCTCATGATGTCGGTTTGCATTATCAACGACCTCATGATGCTCTGGACTCTGCAGATCGACGAAAAGTATGGTATTCCCCGAGTTCTGTTCAATACATTTGGGGCCTTCGCCATGACCCTGCTCTACTTCGTCTCGGCTTCGATATAGCAAAACGCGTTGCAGAAAGAGGAGGATAGTGTTGTTCTTGTTAAACATAATGTAACCTCAACAGTCTGAGTGTACACTGCCAGTTGTACTGGACAGTTGTACTTTCTATTTTTGTCTTGCTTGAACATATTTAGCTTAGCCATCTCCCATTACATTGGGATCTCTTCACAACTTTGTTATTGTACTTTTCTTCATACATTTGAATATACTGTTCTATTCTTTTCTCTCTGCATTTCTCTTTGCTTCACAATTTATCATGGTATCAGAGCTTCAGCAGTAAGCCTCTTCACACAGTCGGGAGAGCAACACGATCCTCACAGTGCAGAGCTTACACGCATCTTGAGAGAACGTGACACAGACTTTTCAAAAGGTTTGGAACACTGTCTGCAATACTCTTTAAAGATCGTCGTAAGAAGCTTGCGGAGGAAGCAGAGCGTACAACGCTCGAAACATCCTGGACGAAGAGAACGCAGAAGAAGAAACAGTAAAGATTCTTGTAATTTTTCAAGAATCGTCAAAGATTGACACAGAAGAGCTGCAAAACAAAAGAATGTTTAAAGAACTTGAAGATTTCGCTTAAATTCGTTAAAGATTCATGCAGAATGAATAATCGTTTAAAGATTCTTGGAAATCACTCAAATCTGTCAAAGATTGTAGCAGATAACGAAGAAGTCGTGAAATTCTTTCAAATCTTTGAAAGATTCATGAATCTTTCTTCCAGAGGTGTAAAGAACACGTCTCAGGTGCAAGGAATAACTACTGAGGCCGTCGGATTCATCTTGCGAATGGTTTTGAGGCGGGAAACCAGTTCAGAAGGGACGAGGAGAGCGCGGAAAAGGCGAAAGCATTTCAGCCGTCAGATCTTGCGCAAAGGCCCGACAGTCGTTAGATCAGCAAGAAGGTGCACGACGGTTAGTCGTTTGGAGCGCACCGAAGAAATTTTGACTTGTGAAATCCCGACGTCATCTTGACCATCCATCAATAAACACGTGGCGAGATCTCGACATTTCGTGACTTGCAAGGTGTAAAGGTCAGAAACAGTCGTGAGAATTCGCGATCCGCGAAATTCCGAGTTCTTTTGGACTGTAGGATCAAGAAAGATTGTGAGTCATCGATCTTCTCTCATCGCAAAATCTGTAATCACGAGTTGGACACGCAAAAGATTGCACTCCAAAACTCCGATACGCGATATCGCGAAATCCTGAGACGACTTGTGAGCCGTCCATCTCAGAGGACAGGTGGCGGCAGATCCAAGCCAACACTCCATCGCCATTTCGGAGTTCAGGGTTTTCTAAGACCATTGAAACAGGACTTCACAACTCGTGAAATCGCGATATGTGAAATCGTGATCAGATCTAAGCCGTCCATTTGACTGGACACGTGGAGGACATCAAGGAAACCGTCGGCGTTTCAGCAATCGTGGTTTCACGTTGACAGAAATTTGGAGCATCGCAAATCGCGATATCCTGAGGCTGAATCAGGACCGTCCATATTTCAAGGATGCATGGCGTAAATTCGGGGACTCGGAAAAAGTCCCGAAGAGGAAAGGGCCATCGACATATCGGGATTCGGGAAATCGCGAAACCTGAGAACAAGTGATCGGGTTTCTTTCCATTGAAATCCCCGACGCAAATCTGAGTCGTCCATTTGTTCAGGACACGTGGCAAAGATCGAGGCTTTCAGAAAATTCCCGACAGAGGCGACTCCATTGGCAAATCGGGATTCGGCAAATCGCGAATCTTGAGGACAAGAAACATAAGCATTTTGGAATTCCGAAGTCCGAAGTCCCGACAGGAGGAAAGTCTCCGTGTTAGGGCCTAGCTGACGTCATCTCGTCAAACGAGTCAATCGGCAATCGGCATTTCGCGGATCCTAGAGACGAGACGTCCGGGACACATCAAATCGTGAAATCGCGAGGAGAGATCACAACCGTCCATCCGTTGGGATGCGTGGCGGAGATCAAAGCAATCGAGAAAAGTCCCGAAAGGAACGCGCCATCGGTAAATCGGAGATCGGGGAATCGAGAAGACAGAAAAGCTCGACATCAGAAATCGTGAAATCCCGATTCGCAATATACCGATAAGATCTGGACCGTCTGATCACTGCACGATCTGGACCATTGAAAAGTTCAAAGGCGATTTTTCGCGTTTCGGCATTTTGAAAGAAAAAAAAAAATGGGAAAAGCCCGTAGCGCTTTAAAAGAAAGATGCATGGTCACATTGCAAGGAGACCAAGGGCCAATTCAAGCCCGATAAGCTCCCATCGGCCATCAGCAAATCGACATTTCACCGATTGGAGGTAAATATAAAATTTTCCTCAGTACTTCTGCAAAAAAAAAAAATTAACTCAAAAATCATGGCATCGTCTAACAATCTAGGACCAAGTCAGGGTCCGATTCTTCTTGTTAAGAATTACGAATTTTTGTCTCTTCGAATGAGGTCATTCTTGCAAGCACAAGAGTGTTGGGAACCAGTGGATCTCGGATATGTGGAACCAGATTCAGCCGCCCTCACTGCCATGACAAATGCACAGAGAATTTCTCAGGAACTCTGAGGACCAAAGAAAACAAAGCGAAATTCTGGATTCAGAATTCTGTAGATGATTCGATTTTCTCGAAAATCACAGGCGCTGGTACTTCCAAACAGGCCTGGGATATCCTTAAATCGTCCTACCAAGGAAATGACAGGGTAAAAACAGTTAAACTGCAGACCTTATGGACGTAATTCGAGACTCTAAGGATGACAGAGTTTGAAACAGTGGATAAGTTCACGACCAGAGTCATGGGAATCGTGAATCAGATCAGACTGATTGGTGAAACAATCACTGATCAATGAATTGTTGAGAAAATTCTCAGAAGTCTACCCAAGAAATTTGAAATGGTTGTAACAGCCATCTTTGAATCCAAGGATCTGTCAAGATTCTCAACAGATGAACTAATTGGTTCTCTGGTGACACATGAGACAAGACTGCATCTCACAGATGAGTCAATCTCAAATGCCTTCAAAACTCAATTCTCCTTCAGTAGAGGGAGAGGCAGAGGAAGAAGCAGAGGTCACCAAGGAAGAGGGAACAATCAAAATAACTCTCATTCCACTGGAGGCAATAGACAACAATATCCGAATCAAAATTTCCAAGGTCAAAGACATCAACCACAATACCAACATCAGAATTTCTAGCCTCAAAGAGGCAGAGGGAGAATGTCTAATGACAAAACTAGCATACAATTCTATTAGTGCAAAAGTATGGTCACTATGAATCTGAATGCAGGAAGAAACAAGCATATCAGCTCTCAGGCAGAGCACATGTGTCAAATCACACGGGAGAAAACTCAGGAGGTATGTTTCTTTCGTGTCACAACACTGAACAACAACCTAAAGATCTTTGGTTGTTGGACAGTGGATGCAACAATCACATGACAGGTAACAAAGAATTACTTTCATGCCTTGATTCTTCAATCTCATCTGATATTACTCTTGGAAATGATCATTTAGTCAAAGTTCAAGGAAAATGAATTGTTCCTATTCTTACTAAACAAAATGTAAAGAAAGACATATGTAATGTCTATCATGTTCCAGACTTGAAACATAACTTGTTAAGTGTAGGACAGCTCATTGAAAAATGATATAAGGTACTTTTTGAGGGAGCATCTTGCAAAATCTATGATAGAAAACCCAGCAGAAAATTAATTTCTGAAATCTATATGACTCCAAATAGGATGTTTCCCCTTACCCTCAGAACTGCAAACCTGAGTCAACCTTATGCACAGAGTGCATCAAACCTGAATGAAACAATGGTTTGGCATAAAAGATTTGGACATCTACCATTTTAGAGTCTAAGTCTTCTTCATAAAAACTCCATGGTCAAAGGTCTACCTATCTTTAAAGAGCAAATTCCCCCATGTGAGTCTTGCATACTTGGAAAACACAAGAGAACTAGTTTTCCACAGTCTTCCAATCAAGCCAAACAACATCTTGAACTAGTTCACACTGACCTATGTGGATCAATGCAAACAAAGTCAATAGGTGGTATTTTTTACTTTCTAACATTTATTGATGATTTCAACAGGAAAATATGGATCTATTTTCTCAGACACAAGTCTGAAACATTTACAAAATTCAAAGAATTCAAAGCAGAGGATGAAAAGAAGAGTGGCAAATTTTTCAAAGTACTCAAGTCAGATGGAGGAGGAGAATACAACTCCAGAGAATTTACAAATTTCTGCAAATCTCAAGGCATCATCATGCAAGCAACAACAAGGTATACTCCACAGCATAATGGAGTGGCTGAAAGAAAAAATCAGACCATCATGAATATGGCAAGAACACTTCTCAAAGAGAAATGTCTATCAAATACTTTTTGGGTTGAAGCAGTAGCATGCTCAGTTTATCTTTTGAACAGATCACCAACCACCAGTCTATAGATGAAAGTTCCCCAAGAAGCATGGAGTGGGACAAAGCTCAATGTAGCTCATCTAAGGACATTTGGATGCATAGCATATCCACACATACCTTCCGAATTAAGGAAGAAGCTTGATGACAGAAGTGAAAAATGTATTTTCACTGGATACAGTGAAACATATAAAGCTTACAAGCTTTACAATCCAATCACCAAGAAATTAATTCTCAACAGAGATGTACATTTTTTGGAAAACCAATTCTGGAATGATTCAGAAAATCAGCAAGTGGACAGTCAAAATCCATTGCTGCCAAGTTCTGAAAACACAGAAAATTTAGAACAGCAAGTACCTCAAACTTCTCTCCCAAGACTACAGGTACAAGGACAACCAGATAACTCACAGGATAACTCAAATTCCTGCAAAGAATCATTCTCTGAACCACAGAATCAGAGAACTCGAAGTTTGAGAGAAATCCATCAACAGTTGGATGACTTTGAGCAACATAATCTTTTTGCTTTAATGTCATGTCAACCTACATCCTTTAAGGAAGCAGCTAAGGAGCCACATTGGGTTCAATCCATGAACCAAGAAATTGACTCCATTGAGAAGAACAAGACATGGGATCTTGTTGATCTGCCAACTCACAAAAAGAGTATTGGTGTCAAGTGGGTTTACAAAACTAAACTCAATGAAAAAGGACAGATTGAAAAGCACAAGACAAGACTTGTTGCCAAAGGTTTCTCACAACAACCAGGTACTGATTATGGTGAAAATTTTTCTCTAGTAGAAAGGTTAGACACTGTAAGGACTTTATTGGCCATAGCAGCAAAACACAAATGGCAAGTTTACCAAATGGATGTCAAGTCAGCATTCCTAAATGGTTTTTTAGAAGAAGAATTTTATGTCAATCAACCACATGGATTTGAAGTCCAAGAGCACCCAGCCAAAGTGTATCGGTTGAAGAAAGCCTTGTATGTCTTAAAGCAAGCTCCAAGAGCTTGGTACAACAGAATTGACACTTATCTGATCAAAAGTGGTTTCAGTAGAAGTCAAAATGAACCAACACTTTATACCAAAACAGATCAGCACGGTAAAATACTAATTGTATGTTTATATGTTGATGACATGATTTACACAGGAAATCTTGAGTTAACAGATTTCAAGCATGCCATGCAATCTGAGTTCGAGATGACAGATCTTGGCATAATGAAATTTTTTTTAGGCATTGAGGTTCATCAATCAGCCAAAGGCATTTTTGTCTNCTGTCAGCAAAAGTATGCAACAGACATCATCAAACGGTTTCGCATGGAAGGATGCAATCCAATAGAAACCCCCATCCCTTTAGGCACAAAGTTGAGCAAGAAAGATGAAGGTCCTACTGTGGACTCTACTTTATACAAAAGTTTAGTAGGCAGTTTGTTGTATCTTATAGCAACTAGGCCTGACATCATGTATGCAGCTATCCTTGTTTCCAGATTCATGGAATCACCCAAAGATTCACACTGGAAAATGGAAAAACCAATTTTGAGATATGTAGCAGGAACACTACATTTTGGCTTATGGTACACTACATCTGATTGTAATCAACTTTCTGGTTACATAGATAGTGACTTTGCAGGTAGCCTAGATGACAGGAAAAGCACATCAGGATATGTTTTTCAACTGGGTACGAACCTGATTTCATGGGCATCAAAGAAGCAACCAATTGTATCCATATCTTCTGCAGAGGCAGAGTATGTAGCTGCTACCTCAGCTTCATGTCAAGCTGTGTGGCTGAGAAGATTATTGAAAGACATGTCACAAATAGAAAAGTATCCAACTCCTATTTTCTGTGACAATACATCAGCAATTGCATTATCTAAGAACCATGTGTTTCACAGGAAAGTAAACACATTGACACTCGGTTTCATTTCATACGCGAGCTAGTCAATAATGGTGACATTGCACTACAATTTTGTGGTTCTCGAGATCAGCTTGGTGATATCTTCACAAAGCCACTAGGAAAGTCAGTTTTTGATTTTCAGAGACAACACTTAGGCATAATCAGTGCTGATGATTGTAACTGTTGAGTTTAAGAGGGAGTGTTAAACATAATGTAACCTCAACAGTCTGACTGTACACTGCCAACTATACTGGACAGTTGTACTTTCTATTTTTGTCTTGCTTGAGCATATTTAGCTCAGCCATCTCCCATTACATTGGGATCTCTTCACAACTTCGTTATTGTACTTTTCTTCATACATTTGAATATACTGTTCTATTCTTTTCTCTCTGCATTTCTCTTTGCTTCACAATTTATCAGTTCTCAGCATGAATTTTCCGACTCCTCTGAGACTCAATAAGAATGAGATATCCGCCCAATTCTTTGAGTCGGACATGTCGAACCCCTTGCAGCATTACTCCTTCCAGTGTTTACAATCGTTGAGCCATGGCTGGGGAATGCTCATTAATACATTCGAGGACCTCGAGCCTGCGTACCTAAGGCACATGTGAAGCCTTACAGGGAAGCCCATCTGGTCTATAGGCCCGATCCTTCCACCGAGCTTTGCGGGGAAGGTAGGTAGAGGGAAAATGGCGGATATCAGTGAGGACGAGCTAGTTCGGTGGATGGATTCTCAAAGGACGCGTTCGGTTGTCTACGTTTCTTTCGGAAGCCAGGCCTTCTTATCATAACGACAGACCGTTGCGTTGGCGAGCGGTCTGGAAGCTAGCGAGCAGCCGTTCATTTGGGCCATCAAAGTCACCCCAAAATTCGAACTCAGGACTGTAGACACAGCAACAGCAGATGGAATTCAATCCCATCTCCCCGATGGTTTCGAGGAAAGAATGAAAAACAAAGGGTTAGGGTTACTCATATGGGGATGGGCGCCTCAGCTTCTTATTCTTTCCCACCCGTCAGTGGGAGCCTTTATGTCCCACTGCGGGTGGAACTCCATGCTGGAGAGCATAACTCTGGGTGTCCCTTTGATCACGTGGCCGATGTCTGGAGATCAAAACTTCAATTCTAAGCAAGTCGCGGAGCAATTTGGTATAGGAGTCCAATTTTGTGAACACAGAGATGACATTCCCAAGGAGAAAAGAGTGAGGAAAGTTGTGAGGCTTGTCTTGACTGAAGACGAGGGCGAGGAGATGCAGACACGTGCAAAGAAATTGAAAGATATGGCTTCGAAAGCTCGCGGAGTGGGAGGATCTTCTGAAGTAAATTTGCAATATTTTGTGTGTGAAATATCGTAAGGTCATCTTGGTTGTGTTTTAGTTATCATGAGGTTGGGTAATAAGTCAACCATTGACGAGGGAATATATTTTCAGATAAATTTCCCAATGTTTGTAGGTGAATAATTAAATTTTATAGATTTTATTTGTGAAATTCGATGATTAATTTTACAAGGTTATGTTGATTTTTTTTTGGATGATGAGGTATCCTCTTTATTGAAATAATTAATTAGTCTTTTAATTATAAAATCTAATCTTATGGCAAGGAACAAAAGATGTTGTTATATCATACTTTTGCAAATATTTAACTTTTAATTTTTAGAATATTTTTTTTATATTTTACAGTTTTTCGGCATATAGTTATGTTAGTTTTTGCTATGAATGCATCAACTCATTAAAAGCATTTCTAATGGTTTTTATAGTGACACTACACTCTATTATACAAGGGTTGTTTTTTCTACTTTCCTTTCTACCTATCACTTATATAGAGAACTTGTTAATGGAAGTAGAGAGTGTTGTCGTAAACTTATGATAGGGGTCTTCAATAACCACTATTAATCTTATTAACTTATTAAATCATGAAAACAAAAAAATGAAAAATTTATTTCCAATCATTTTTTAATAAAAAAGATATATTAAAACAAATCTATTAACTACATTTTTTTAAAGTTCCAATGAACCAAGCTGATCAAATCTAATCTTCATCGTTAATAAACCTTTAATATTTAAATAATTAATATTTTAAATCTAAACCTAATTTTCAAATCAAAATTGTAATTCATGTAACTAGTGCAAATATTTTCTTTAAATTTTTTTATTTATTTGGGTAAAGAAGATTGTGAAAACTATTTAATCAAGATTGTTCTTACATTATCACCATATGTCCATGTTATATTTAATAATTGGTCACATTTAAATTCTTCTCTAGTGAAATTGTCATCTTGAAATTAAAACTCAATCTCACTCATTTTTTTAACCATATTATTTACACCAAATATAAGAGACAATTCAAGCATACAATTGAGTTACATTATTCCCATAAAATAGACTCAGTTGGTTTGTGCACAAGAGAATAAAAAGAGGTGAAGCTAGGATATACTCCACCCATAAAAATCAAATCATTAGCTTATTCAAAACACATAGAACACAAGGTTTGTAGGGTCCTATCTAATAGAACCTAAAATTTCATAAATTTAAACATAAATTTCTATCTTAATTTCTTTACGGTTCTATATTCAGCAAAATAACAGTTCATGGTTCAACAAAATTCAAAATGAGCAACATGATATAAATAACATATTGAATAACATAAACAACATAGTAAAATAATGAACCATCATAACGATAATGAACATGCCATAATAATGAACATAAATACCTCTCAAGTGATGTTGTTTCCTCAACTCTGTCTATCCAAGATCAAGCTGAAACTCTGCCCAAGCTGCTCTGCCCAAACTCTGTCCAAAATTGAATCTTTTCCTCCCAGCCAGCTAGGAACATAGCCTCTCCAGCTCCCTAGCTCCAGGATTCTGTAAGGATTTTTGGCCCCCAAGCCCAAAACTCCCAACAACATGTGCCCCCTGTCTTAGTCCACCAAACTCCAACAAGTTCCTCAAGAAAAAACTAGTAGTAACATCCTCCAGCAAGCTACTCCAGCCCCAAACCAGCAATACAGTCCTCTCCTATGAAAAATGATGCTCTCCCCAGGAAAAAAGTCCCTTCTCGAGTGTTTTTCTCTTCCCTTATCCTCCTTTCCCCCTCTCTCATTCACTGCCTTCTACCTTCATTAAGTCTCACCCACCTTATCTCTCCATTAAGTGTCATCTACCTTATCCCCTTTCTCTTTAATGTTTCCATCATCCGATACATTAAGTCTCCATTTAATAAATTAATAATTTATTAAACTCAAATTCATTAACAAAATATTTAATCATGAAATTAATTAATTAATTAATTAAATTAATATACATTAAACAAATATTAAATCAGGACAATTAATTAACTAATATACATTAAACAATTATTTAAATCATGACAATTGATTAATTACTTAGGGTTGTTACATACACCCACCCTTCAAGAAACTTCGTCCTGAAGTTAAAGTATTTTATGATACAAGGGAAAAGACACATAGTTCACACATTCATATCCAATAACCAACATTATTAGTAAGGAAGCCAAGGAAACTCATACATACTAGTGTACATGTACAATAAATGCATGTGTAGCTAGTACATACAAGTCTCGCACATGTACTAATAACAATAACTATCACCCCTATAGTAATTTATGTATGCATCCAATCCAATCAACAAGACTATTCGTTTTATAAAATATAATAAACCAATGAAATGTTTGTGAATTCCATTAATTACAATAATTTAGCTCAACAATTTTATTTAGAGAATTGTGGTTTAGTTACGTAATTATGAATATTCATATATACACATTTTCTTTCTAGAAGGAAAAACAATAAATTCCACCATAACATGAATCTCCATACACTCTCAACTATTTCTATTCATCCTACGTCCCTAACTTACTTCCATCTTCCATTCCTATCATTCCTTTGCTGGATTATCTTGGAGGGTCAACTATATTGACCTAACTCCAAATAGAACCCGTAAGCGAAAGTGTCACTATCTTGACCAAGCTTCCCCAGCAGGCAACTGACAGTCATCATCACACGTCTAGGGGAGTGTGAGCTAACACCGTCCTCCCATGACTCCAGGTTTCGGAGGATACACGGTGGGAAATGACTCCACCCCTCCTAACAGGACTAGGGCCCACACCCTACAATGGAATATACAGTGGCACTCTGTTGTTGGGAGTCTTGTATTCGTTTATTCAGTTTTAGGCAGTCTCAACACTTGAAATCCTGCACTGGTCCACATATCATAGCAATGCATTCAAACCAATATAATATCACATACGAAGATTCATACCATATTATTTCTCGGTCAGTGGTCATGACATCCACTTTCATTATCATTATCCCTTGGCTATTTCATAGCCCAATGACCTGCAGATTAGTCTGTAACACAAACTCATACATATCTATGCATTATCATCATGTAATTGCATACAACCATAATTTCAATTCGGTATCCATGTACCAACAACTTTAACATCAAATTTTTCAAGTTAGAAATAGATCACATAATATCCCCATAATTTAATTAGCGTTACCCATTCATAGAATTATCATTTACATAATAGATTGCATCATATCCAACATCATTCAAATAGCATTTAAACCTTCATAGGATTCACATTCACACAGTATATCACATCATATCCATCATCATCAATAACATTTAAACATTCATAGAATTTACATTCACATAGTAGATTGCATCATATCCATCAACATCAATAACATTTAAACATTCATAGAATTTACATTCACATAGTAGAGCGCATCATATCCATCATCATTCAAATAACATTTAAACATTCATAGAATTTACATTCACATAGTAGATCGCATCATATCCATCATCATTCAAATAGCATTTAAACATTCATACAGGTTTCTACGTCTTAAAAGTTCAAGTGTATCATTAATAGTTTCACGGTGAACAGAAAATAAAGGTAATCAGGCCTCAGGTAATTCTAGCTATCTAAGTTAAAAGGTGGTGTTACATACACCCAACCTTCGAGAAACATATTCTCGAGGTGGTAAAAAAAAGTGAGGGATAATCTCTTCGTAACGTCTTGGCATCCTCCCAAGTAGAAAATCTTGGACTAAACTTGTCCCACTGGACCTTAACTTGGTCTACCAGACAGTTCCTGAGTTGTCAAACTCTACGGTCCAATATGCGTAACGGTTCTACCGTGAGGGTTCCCGCGTCCGATACCTGCAATTCCTTCCAATTTTGTTTATGTGATTCATCAACAACACAATGATGTAGAACAGATACATGAAAAACATTATGAGTTTTATGCAAGTGGGGTGGTAGTACAAGACGATAGGCAATGGGTCCAATTTTCTCTTGGATTCTGAACGGTCCTATAAATCGAGCTGACAACTTTGTCCCCTTCCTGAACAATATGCTACTCTTATTAGGCCTGATACAAATGAAAACCTGATCTCCCACTTTATAACTTCGGTCAGTCCTGTGTCCATCCACATAACTTTTATGCCTATCCTACACTTCCTTTAGTCTCTGCCTAATTTGAATCACCTGTTCCTCCATCTCTTGAATCAATTCTGGCCCAACTATTACTCGGTCTTCTAACCTCTCCTAAATCAATGGTGTTATGCACGACCTTGCATACAGAGCTTCGTAGGGTGGCATTCCGATCATGGATGATTTTAGGGGCTAAATTTCGCTCATGGGCTAATTTTCCATGGTTTTTCCAAAAATGAGATTCGCTATTTTAAAAATGATTCGCCCAAATTTTATAGGATAAAGTTATTTTACCTTAAAAATCGCCAAAATTTTATAAAAACTATATAAAATCCTTATAAATTTGAATATTTTTACAAAAATATCGCCAAACATTTATAGTTGGCATATGAAAGATTAGTAAGATTCACCAAGGTTTCTACATTTTAAAATGAATTTCCATCCTTAAAATCATTCATGATTCCGATGGAGCTATGAAAACTGTTATTGTAGGCGAACTCTACCAAAGGTAGGTACTTCTCCCAATGGGTTTGATTATCCATAACATACATCCTAAGCATGTCTTCCATAACCTGATTTACTCTTTGAGTTTTCCCATTAGTTTCTGGATGATAAGTTGTGCTTAAGTTCAACTAAGTCCCCAATGATGACTGCAAACTTGTCCAAAACCTAGAAGTGAATCTGAAGTCCCTATCTAAAATAATCTTCTTGGGTATCCCGTGAAAATGGATGACCTCACTTACAAACACGCGTGCCACATCAGTGACATCGTAAGTGTCTCTAACCAGAATAAAATGAACACTCTTGGTCAGCTTATCAACTATCACAAGAATGGCATTGTGTCTATGAGATGTGAGCGACAACCCCACAAAAAAATCCATGGAAATGACTTCCCACTTGGACATAGGAACATCATGTGGTTGTAGGAGGCATGCCAGGTGATGGTGGTCAGATTTCACTTGTTGACACTCTAGTCACTTGGCGACGAAATGGACTACATCGTGCTTCATGCCTACCCATAAGAAGAGCTTCCTCATGTCTGCGTACATTTTCTTCACACCCGAATGCGCACAATAAAGTGCTCTATGGGATTCCTTCAGTATGATGCTTCGAATATCCCCACCTTCAGGGATGTACATCCTTCCTTGATATGTTAATAGTCTGTCTACTTCCAGACTATATCCTTCATACTTTGGATCTAATTGCCTCCCACTCTGGAGGTTTGAAGTAACCTTTAAATACCAACTGTCTCCATGGAGTTGCGTCAACACACGTTCCCTCAAATTGACTTTTAAAGGTACCAAGGAGAAGACACATGGTCTGCTGATCAAGGCATCTGCGACCACATTTTCCTTTCCCTTGATGTATGAAATACCAAAATCGTACTCACTCATAAACTCACTCCATCGCCTTTGCCTGGCATTTAGATCCCTTTGAGTGAAGAGATGTTTTAAACTTTGATGGTCTATTTTGAGCTCAAAATTTCGCCCCACTAGATAGTGCCTCCAAAGTTTTAGAGTTAGCATTACGACTGTCAATTCCAAATCATGAGTAGCGTAAATCTCTTCATGTTTTTTTAACTTCCTTGACGCATACGCTATCACTCCTTCATCCTGCATTAGCACGGCCCCCAACCATTGCTTCGAGGCATCCGTGCAGACTGTGAATTCCTTTTCCATATCTGACACTCGTAGAATTGGTGCACTAGTTAGTAACCTTTTAAGATAGATGAATGCACTATCACATTCTTCTATCCATTCATACCTAAACCCCTTTCATTGTAAAGTGTTGATGGATTTCGCTATTTTAGAGAAACCTTCCACAAATCTCCGATAATAACTTGCTAGCCCCATCAAGCTTCTTACCTCATGAGCATTTTTCGGCATTGGCCATTCCATAATGGCCTTTACCTTTTCTATGTGCAGGGAGATTCCTTCCCCGAAAATGATATGACCTAAATAGTGAATTTCTTTCTGGAAGAAGGAACACTTTGACAACTTCCCATACAATTTGTTCTCTCTAAGATAGAACAAAATCACTCACAAGTGTTTGATCTGGATTTTATGAACAAAATGAAATGAATAGAGATTATTAATAGGTGCTTAACACAAAATAACAGAGATACAGTAAAACTGGTTTTCTATTCAATAACGAAATAAGCTGAAACCGTAAAATGCAGTGGAAACAAGCTTGTTAGAATGGTGGCAGCATATCTCTTAGAAGAGATGTGATGGCAGCGCGCATTCGCAAGAAGAAGGTTACAATGAGGCTCTGAAGGAATTTTTACAATAAGAAAGAATTCCAATACCCTATACATCCAAAAACCTAACCCTAGGAGATAAAGCGCCAAAAGTCATGTCGGCCCCGTTTGGGTAAGTTAGTACATCAACTTCCCGAGCTCGTAACTTCTGCATACGATCTCCATTTTAGGCGTGTGATAGCCCGTTGGAAAGGTATCATTGAGGAGATTCATTTTGGGGGCTCAATAATTCCTTCAGCTATAATTGAGGAACTCGATCCAGAAAAACCTTGATTTAGGCCCTCAAAATGGCCCCGAAAGTTAAAACTGCTAAAAATAGTAAATTGTCAAAATTGTCAGAAAACTGTTTTGAGCCAGTTGGAAAAGGTGGGTGGCCACTGATATCCATATAGATCAATCCTCCCTCCTTAGGAATAAATGGTATCCATTGCGTTGAGGTCCCCCATCAGATGAGGAAATTTCTGTTGAATTTGGCCCCGGGTGAGCCACTTGTCTTGGTGCAAGAGTTGCCCTGCTTTGACAACTCGATAAAAATGTATCCTTTGTTGCCGAGTGCCCTTGATATGTATATCCACAATATGATAATTGGATGCCTCTTGTAGGAAGTCTGGGTTGAGCTCTGTTGGTTTCAGTTGTTCTGCTACTTCTGAGGTGTCCAATAATGGTGGGAAATAAGGGCGAAGGAGATCCACGTTGAACACTGGGTGCAGACCAAGGAAAGGAGGAATGTTGAGCTCAAAATAATTATCCCCCATGGCCTTGGTGATAGTGTATGACCCATAACGGAGTGGGAAAAGCTTCCGATGGGGTCCTATAAGGAGTTCTTTCTGCAAGTGCAACCAAACTTTGTCGCCCACCTGAAACTTATGCAGTACCCGATGTTGATCATGGCATTGTTTGTACTTGTCATTGGAATTCTATAGGATATACTGAACCTGTTGGCGGATGTGTTGGATCCGCTCAATGAACCGGGTGGCTTTGTCAGCTTCAGTTGGAGCAGTAGATGAGTCGGTCGAGGTGACCGCAAGGGGAAGTGCAACATCTATGGGTCCCAATGGTTGGAATCCCAACCCCACTTGAAAGGGGTTGTGGCCGGTTGAGATACGTAGGGATTGGTTGTAGCTATGGTGGACATAGGGAAGGCTCTCATCCCATGTGCGAGGGTGCTTTGAATTATACATGCGAAGGATATGCACAATCATTCGATTTACAACCTCGGTTTGGCCATCTGTTTGGGGGTGGAAGGTCGTGGATTTGGTGAGCTTGGTGTCCAGCAGTGACTAGAGGCTCGACTAGAATGTGCTGAGAAATTGACTATCCCGATATGAGACAATGGTTTGTGGGATTCCAAAATGTACCCAGTCTCGTTCAAAGAATATCTTGGCAGTGGCCTCTATTGTGATTCTCTTCTTGCAGGCAACCAGAATCGCCATCTTAGAAAAGAGATCAACAACCACAAAAATACAATCATTTCCCTACTTGGTGGATGGGAGGCCCGACACGTAGTCCATTGATATGGATTCCCATGGCCTATCAGGAGTATGAAGATGGGTGTACAGGCCCTATTTCTCAGTGGTTAGTTTGGCAATAGCACAAGCAGTGCAGGACTTGATATACTTGTTGACCTCCTGTTGAAGTTTCAACTAGTAGAAATGTTTCTGTAGCATCGCCAATGTCTTTTCAACGCCGAAGTGTCCTACCACCCAACTGTAGTGGGCTTACCAGATCAACTTCGCTCGTTCACTTGATGGAACACATATATGGCCCAGACGACACAACAACCCATCCTCAAGATGGAAATTATCAACAACTGCGTTTGTACCCAACCTTTGGTAGGTGGTGGCGAAGTCAAGGTCTATCTCATAGAGTTGGGGCCATCCAAATGTCTCATGGCCACAAGAGTCTAGCACCGTGGTGAGTGCCATGACTGGAAGTCTACTGAGGCAATCAGCGACGTGATTGGTGCTTCCTGTTTTATACTTGATGTTGAGGTGGAATTGTTGCAAGTATGTGGACCACTTTTGATGTGGTCATTCTGCAATTTTCCCTGTGTCTGCATGAACTGCAGTGGGTTATGATCAGTGTTGATGACTGTCTCCTTCCCAAGAATGTAATGTCTCCACTGGCAGCATGCTTTCATAATGGAGTACATTTCTTTGTCGTAAGTAGGGTACTTATGGACAATATCTTATAGTGTCTCACTATGATAGGCCATGGGGTGGCCGTGCTGAGTGAGAACGACACCCACAGCATAGTCTGAAGCATCTATCTCGATCTCAAAAGGATGTTGCAGGTCTAGTAGTGAAAGTACTGGGGATGAGCACAAGTGTTGCTTCAAATCATCGAACGCTTATTGTTGGGACCAACCCCACGCAATTTTTTCCTTACCACCACCCCTATTTATTTGGTTGAGGGCCCATGCAATATGGGAGAAACCCAACACGAACCTTCGGTAGAAATTGGCAAGGCCCGAGAAGCTTCGAAGCTCAGTGAGTGTTGTTGGGGTTGGCCAGTCACGGATGACTTGGATCTTGGCTGGATCCACATGTGCGCCATGCTGATCAATGATGTAGCGTAGGTAATGGACCCTGTCCATGCCGAAGGAGCATTTTTCCAAGTTGGCGCATAGTTTCTACTGCCGTAGGGTGTGTAGAACCTGTTCAATATGCTACAAGTGTTCAGCCTAAGTCTTATTGTAAATTAGAATGTCATCCAGATACACCACTACAAAAGTATTGGTGAATGGTGACAAGATATCGTCCATCATCCTCATGAAAGTGGCTGGAGCATTTGTCAGACCAAAGGGCATGACCAACCATTCAAAAAGACCTTCCTTTGACTTGAAGGCAGTCTTCCATACATCTGTCTGTTCTATTGGGACTTGGTGGTAGCCAGACTTCAGATCAATCTTACTGAAGTATTTGGCACCCGTGAGTTGATCAAGGAGGTCATCGATTCAGGGAATTGGGTACTGGTTTCTGACTGTGATTTTATTCAGATCCTGGTAATCAATACAGAGTCGTCAAGTTCCATCTTTCTTCTATACCATCACGATTGGGCTCCCACAAGGTGATGAGCTAGGTCGGATGTCCCCCTTGTGGATCATTTCTTGGATCTTACGCTTGATCTCCTCATTCTCTAACAAAGAGCGATGATAGACTGGCACATTGAGTAGCGGTGCGTCGGGGGTCAAATCGATGGGGTGATTAACCTGGCAGTGCAGAGGTACCCCTATAGGTGAGGAGAAGATATCCGAGTATTCTTCCACGACCTTATCTACTTGCTTCTGCTGTGTGGAGAGGTCAGTCGCAGAGACCTTGGATGTGGCTGTGATCTTTCTCTTATTCTGAGAGCAAATCATGAAGAAGACAAACTTCCCTGTCTTAGAGATGACCTTCCTGCGTTTCTTAGCAAAGATCAACGAAATAGCACTAGGTGGCACTGCCTCAGGTATCTTGTACAATTTCCTGTTCAAAGTAATAATAACACTACGAGGCCTAGACTCATATACAACATGACGTTTCCATAAATAAGGTTGGCCCAGAAGAACATCACAAACTTCGAGAGGAGAAACATCACACAATACCTTGTATTTGAAGGGCTTGATGTCGTACGACAGTCAGCAATGTTGGTTGATGCGGAGATCGCTCCCTTGGCGGAGCCATCCAATGGTGTACAGTTGTGGGTACGGCTTTGTTGGCAGGGCCAGCCACTTGACAACCTCTGCTGAGATGAGGTTCTTCTGGCTACCTCTATCAATGATGAAGTGCAGTGGGGTTCCTTTTAACCACATCTATGAATGGAAGATGCGCTCTCCTTCTTTTGGCTTGTCTGGTTCACCAGGCAGGAGCTTGATGGTAACAACGGTGGCACTGGGTTCCACATCAATGATCCATCTTCCCCTTTTTGGTTCTGGCTCAGAGTCATAATCTGCATCTGATTCAGAGGCTTTCGCTTCAGCCACTAGCAACTGCTTTGAGCAACAGTCAGCAGTTTTATGCCAAGGGCTCTTATGGAAGTCGCACCACTTCCCTGTATCTTTATTTGTCTTTCCGGTGTCTGTCTTTGCTTGTGGCTTGGACTGGTTGTCTTGATACTGTCCATATATTCTCTATCCTTTGTTCAGTGGGTTGGGGCCACCCTTTCCTGGCTTTTGTTGTGAGGTGTTCCCAAGCCCAAATTGCCACGTCTTTTATTTGAGCTTCTGCTCGATTTTGACGGCATATCGGTAAGCCGCGCCCAAGGATGAGATGTCCAAAAATTCCATTTCGGTCTGGATGTATCTATGCATAGAACTGCGATACTTGAGCACCAAATGTCGCTCTGAATCTTTGATACCCAAATTTGTGTGCAAGGTATGGAAGATATTTGTTAAATCTGGCACTGCTTGGTCTCTTTCTTGCCGCAATGTGGTCCATTTGGTATACAAGTCGTCATAACTTCTGACAAGGTAGTATTGTTCCTTAATAGAATCCCTGAGGGATTCCTAGGTGGCTGTGATTGAAAATAATGAGGCTTCCTCTGTTTCCTTTTTCTCACAGAAAGTTTCCCACGAATCTTTGACATGAGGAACAACTTTAAGGAGCGCAAAAGTAATCTTTTCTTTATTCGAAAAGTTATGGACGGAAAAATACCCTTCTAGTAGATTCAGCCACTTATCTACAACATCTGCTTCTATCTGACCTTCAAATATAGGAATATCGAAGTTTATTTGTACCTTGAAGGGGGCGGTGCCTCCGTTCGAAGAAGATCCATCGCTTGTTGGTAGTCGCTGAAGGATTTGCGCAAAACTATCTGTCATCTCGTTCCTCTGTTGCATGAGGGATTCCTAAATCAATAGTTTCAAAGGATCTCCTGTCCCATCATCTTTCGTTTCTCCTTCCATGGAAGGTCGCTTGGGCGTGCCAGAGATTCTTTCCTCAAGAGAAACAAGCTCGAGACCCAACTCTTTGTACTCCAACCTCGTTGGGGACATGCATTAAGATGACAAGGAGAAAACCGCTCTGATACCACTGATCCAGATTTTATGAGAAGAATGAAATGAATACATATTATTAATAGGTGCTTAACACAAAATAACAGAGATACAGTAAAACTGGTTTTCTATTCAATAACGAAATAAGCTGAAACTGTAAAATGCAATAGAAACAAGCTTGTTGGAATGGTGGTGTCTTATCTCTGAGAAGAGATGTGACGATAGCATGCATTTGCAAGAAAAATGTTACAATGAGGCTCTAAAGGCCTCTTTACAATAAGAAATAATGCCAAAACCCCTAGACATCCAAAATCCTAACCCTAGGAGATGAAGCACCAAAAGTCATGTGGGCCCCGTTTGGGTAAGTTAGTACATCAACTTCCCAGGGTCGTAACTTTTGCATACGATCTCCGTTTTAGGCGTGTGATAGCCCGTTGGAAAGGTATCGTCAAGGAGATTAATTTTGGGGTATCAATTATTCCTTTGATTATTATTGAGGATATTGATCCCTAAAACCTTCATTTAGGCCCTTAAAATGGCCCCGAAAGTTAAAACTGCTAAAAATAGTAAATTGTTAAAATTGTTAGAAAACTATTTTGAGACAGTTGGAAAAGGTGGGTGGTCACCGATATCCATCTAGATCAGTGTTCCTCGTGTTCTCTTCCGTTCTTGGAATAGATGAGGATATCATCTAAAAGGACTTGTACAAAGCGGTCTAAGTACTTCTGGAATACACCATTCATGAGGCTCATGAATACTGCTGGCGCATTGGTCAATCCGAAAGTTAATATGATGAAATCATAATGCCCAAACCGAGTTTGAAAGGAAGTTTTAGTAATATCGCCCTCCTTAATCCTTAATTGGTGATACCCTGATCGCAAATCAATTTTTGAGAATACCACTGCTTTTTTCATCTGATCAAAGAGATCATCTATCCATGGCATTGGGTACCTATTTTTCATTGTAGAATGATTCAATTCCCTATAATATATACACAGTCGTAAGGAACCATCCTTCTTATTCACAAAAATGACTGGTGCACCCCAAGGTGAGACACTGGGCCTTATTAGCCCTAAGTCGAGTAGCTCTTTCAACTGCATCTACAACTCATAAAGTTTTGGCACTGTCATCCAATATAGAGTCTTGGAAATTGGTTCTACACTAGGTTTTATCTCAATAGTAAAATCAAGCTCCCTCTCAGGAGGTAACCCTGGTAACTCGTTCGAAAAAACATCTTTAAACCCTAAAAATACTGGGTACTGATCCAAGGAGGGTCCTTTCCTTTCACTCACTGCTTCCACTACATAAAGTTGACACCCTTGCCTCATGCACTGCTTAACCTTCATAGTTGAGATAATGTGTAGAGACACCTTTCTCTGTACACCGTGGATCTCTACTGGACTTCCTTCATCGTCAACACAAAGCACCCTTTTTGCAAAATAGTCTACCATAGCTCGATGTGCTTCTAACCAATCCATTCCAATGATTAGGTCATAAGTCCCGAGGGCAGTGGCGTATACCTTCAACCTGGTAGTACACACACCCAGGTTTACTAGACAATTATCAACGCTAGGTCCTACTGCTTTTTTTCCCCCAAATCCTTCTCGACTCGTTTAAATTCATCATGCTCGTAGGCTGCCAACCCACTCTTTTCTAATGAAGATGGTGAAATGAAACTATCTGTAGCACCAGAATAAAATAAAATCTTAATGTTGATATGATTTAGCGTACCTGATGACTCCACCACCGTGGATTGATGTTCTTCCTGGCAATTATTAATCGTTGTGTAAATATGGTGGTTGCTACTTGCTCTTCCCATCGGGGCCTTTCCTTCTCTATGCATAAATCCTGATTGTAACTCTAGGCAGTCGTGTTGGTAATGGGGTCCTCCACATCCCCAACATGTAACACGAGATTGAACCTGTGCACTTCTCTGTGACTGTCTCTGAAATAAGTTCCTTCCCCTAGAACCCTTGCCCCTACTAATTGCTCCCTGAGAAGGTCGTGAACCTGCCTGGGTCATTGGTGATGAACGGGATGTTGTACTCGCTGTCATTGAAATACCTGTGGCAACTGTCCTTGGCACAACTCTTTTACCATAAGGAGGTGGTATAGAGATCCCTCCCCTGGAGAAGATCCTATGGGCCTTCCCCACAAATCCAGGATGATGTGGAAAGGTCAACCTCATACCTCCATTTAAGTTCACGTGTTCCTCAGCATAACGTGCATTTTCGAAAGCTTCTGCTATTGAAGATAGTTTCCACATCTATACCATGGCCCTTATCTTAGGGTTTAACCCATAGACAAAGAGTTATGTCTGTCGTTGATCATTATCCATGTATGAAACATATTTCACCAACTCCATGAACCTGATCTCGTACTCTTCCACAGTCTTGTTCCCCTGTACTAGAGCATGAAATGCTCCCACCCATTTTTCCTCGTAGTAAGATGGTAAATATTTCCTTCGGAACCTTTCCTCAAAAACTTCCCAAGAAATGGTGTTTGGGGTAATGTGCAACTACCTCTCCAGGTTGCCCCACCAGTTCAGGGCACTGCCCCTTAACTAAAAGATAGCTATTTTTTCCTTTGATGTGGAAGCATAATCTCTTAAGGTGAAACATCATGTCATTCCTTCTAACCATGCCTCTGCACATTCACTGGTACGACCTCCAACAAAATCTGGAAGTTTGATCTTCTGCAGTTCTCTAGTGATGTCTTCGGGTGGAGGCCCTCCCCCTGAATCCCTCGACGCTTCAAGATTAGTCATTCCA
>ML787126.1:107199-118100 GCA_009831015.1 Picea engelmannii | reverse complement strand
ATTAAGAGGTAATGAGCCAATATTAGGGCTTAACACATGCATTGCCTTGCCATGCATTTCCTTTCCTTTTCTTTCCTTGCATTTCCTTTCCTTCTCTTTCCATACCCAGACCTATACATTTTCTTGTCATGACTTTCCTTGCCTTGCCTATATAGGTCTATCATTTCTCTATCTTTTCCCTGTCTTGTATTTCCTTTCCTTTTAGTGACTTTACATGTCATGCCTTGCCTTTCCATGCCTTTCCTTGCCTTGAAATGCATTGAATTTCCTTGCCATGCCTATCCATGTCTATCCTTTCCTTTCCTTGCATTTACATTCCTTTCCTTGACTTGTCATGCCATGCCTTACCTTTCCTTGTCTTTCCTTGCATTTTCTTTTCATACCTTATCTTATAGTGCCTTTCCTTGCCTTTCCTTGCCATGCCATGCATTTACATGTCATGCCTTTCCTTTCCTTTCCTTTCCATGGCTATCCTTTCCTTGCCTTGTATTTCCTTTCACTGCCTTGATTTTCCATGCCATTCTTTTCCTTTCCATGCCTTGCCTTTCCTTTCCATTCCTTTCATTTCCTTATATTACCTTTCATTGCCTTTCCATGCCTTTCCTTACCTTCCCTGTCCATGTATATCCTTTCCTTTCCTTGAATTGCATTTCCTTTCCTTGTATTGAATTTCCATGGCATGCCTTGCCTTTCCATGCCTTTCCATGTCATGCCTTGAATTTCCTTGTCTTGTGTTGCATTGCCTTTCCTTGAATTACCTTTCCTTTCCTTTATGTGCCATGTTATGCCATTTCATTCCTTTTCTCGCCATGTCATTCCATGCCATCCCATCCCTTGCCTTGAATTTCCATTCCATGTCTTTCCTTGACTCGCCTTGTCATTCCTTACATTACCTTTCCTTTCCTTTCCACACTTAGACCTAGACCTAGACCTAGACCTAGACCTAGGCCTTGCATTGCAATGACTTGAATTTCCATGCCATGTCTTTCCTTTCCATGTCTTGCATTTCCTTTCGATGCCTTGCATTGACTGTCCTTTCCTTGTCATACCTATACCTAGACATAGAACTAGACCTTGCATTTCCATGTCTTTCCTTGCCATACCTATACCTAGTCCTATACCTAAAGATTTTATTTCCATGTGTTTCCCTGTCATGTCTAGCCTTGCCTAGCCTTGCCATGTTTTTCTTTGTCTTGCATTTCCATGCCATTCCTTACCTTTCCATGCCTTTCCATGTCTAACTGTTCCTTTCATTTCCTTGCCATACTAGACCTAGATATAGACCTAGACCTTTCCTTGCCATGCCTTGCCTTGCCATGTCTAGCCTTTCCTAACCTTGCCTTGTCTTTCCTTAACTTTCCTTTCCATGTAATGCCTTGCCTTGTCTTTCCATAACTTTACTTTCCATGTCATGCCTTGCCTTGTCTTTCCTTAACTTTCCTTTCCATGTCATGCCTTGCCTTGCCATTCCTTGCCATGTCTAGCCTCACCTTGCATTGCATTTCCTTTCCTTTCCTTGAATTTTCATTCCATGTCTTTCCTTGACATGCCTTACCTTGACTCCCCATGCCTTGCATTTCCTTGCCATTCCTTCCCTTTCCATCTCTATCCTTTCCTTTCCTTTCCTTTCCATTCCTTGACTTGACATGTCATGCCTTGCCTTTCCTTGCATTGCAATTTTTTTCCCTGCCTTGCATTTCATTTCATTGTCTTCCCTTGCATTATGTTGCATTGACTTTCAATGCCTTGTCTCATCGTTCCTTGCATTTCCTTTCCTTTCCATGCCATAACTTGTGTTGTTCTTGAGATTTGTTATAGGCTCACAGAACAATGTTAGGAATCCCAATATAATGATAATTAATTTGATGACTTCTTTTCAGCCTTTGAATAATAATGAAATTTCAATATTCTAATCATCAAAAATATAGAGACAAAATCTCTTTATTTAAGTTTTTAATAAATAATCAAGAGATGAAAAGAAGAATGCACTTAACAAAAATTGAGATATAAATTAAGGTATCTAATTTTGATAAATCTTAATTTAGTTCCAATAGAATGAATACGAAATGTGTATCTAAATTATGAAATAGATTAATGCATAATAAACAAATATGCATGTGTAGGTCTTATTTTGTTCATAGAAGAATAAAGGAAATTCTACACCTGAATAAATGTTAAATAGATAAACTGCAGTAGAAGTAGTACTAATTTACATCATTCATAACTTAAACACAATAATTTGAAAAAGATGAATTATGACAACATGAGAAACAACACGTAGAAAGTGTTGTATTATTGAGAGGAGGGGCGAATTAGTAATAGAGAAATTTAATCCTTTTTAACCATAAAATGCAAGTGTTATATCAATGTAGCAGTATCATCCAATAGTTGCAGAGTAAATAAACAATGAACAAATGATCAATCATACACATACACAGTAAACCAATATTTTTACGTGGAAACCCAAAGAGGGAGAAAACCACATAATGCTTTTTCTTATATGTCTTTAAGAATTACATTCACTGGAAGCATCAACTTCTTTTGTTTTCCAACTACAACTGGAAGGAGGCTCCAACCCCCTAGTTTCTCAGGCTATAACCTAAGGGAAGCTCCAGCTCCCCAATTCTCTGGCTACAACCAGAAGGAGGCTACAACCCCATATGTTCTCTGGCTACAATAGGAAGGTGGCTACAACCACCTATCATTTCCCCGTCAAACCAACCTAACGTAGAAGTAGAATGATGGAACCACTATCACACTATCATTGTGAGATATACTATGGTAAACCTATACCAATCAACCTGCACCAAACAAACTGTAACAACATGTACCAATAACCTGTTCAACCTGTACCATAAAGAAGCACATCAACCATGCACCAACCTGTACCATCAACGAGTGCATCAACCATGCGCCAACCTGTACCTCAACCTGTACCATAAACGATTGCATCAAGCATACACCAAATATGTACCAATCATGCATAAAATACACATAAACTATGACTCATTAAGATGTACCAACATCATCAACTATACAACTCATGTATGTGCCAACTCATCAATTACTTGTCTCAACCATGTACCCAACATGTACCTCAACCAAAATCCCTCATCAATTTCATCATCCAAATCTGATTTGTAACTCTGTAATAGACCTGATGTATATGATCACATACCTTCAAAACTTCCTTAACTTTAACAACAAGAGACTGGAATTTTCATCAAACTTTACTTTAGTCTCACGTTACTAATTTTGGATTAGTCAACAACCCTAGCTTGAAATAATCATAACTATGTACCTATAATCAATAACGATATGAAAATAGTACAAAATTTTATTCAGTGTCGTTTATGCAATTCCTCCATGTTTCACTACTTGGAACCTCTCAGAAAAGGAGTTATAGCAAAAATGGCATACCTTGTTAAATTTTGGCTTATTCTAGAAAGCGAACTTGTAGAGCGTGCCCCGCATGGAATATGTTTTGTATCGATATGAAAAAGGAACAAAAAATACTAAAGACTGTAATATAACCAATACATTTGGTCTTACTAAATTTGGATCTATTATGAATAATTTATGGCAATTTTACCCGAAACACTTGTTTTAGACTAGTTTTAGGACTAGCCACAAACCCTATTTTCCATGGAGTGTAACTCCAAAAATACAAGGACCCACAATATGAAATTTTTATCACAGCTACTCAAATATGTTTCCTCAATGGACTCCATATTTCACAGTCTAAATCAGTCTAGAAAAAAGGTTATTGCAAAAATGGTGAGATGACCTATAAATAACATACCTTAGAAAGCATCATCAAAAGAATTTATCTTCCCTTGAATTTTGACCTTCTTTACTTCACCTTCCCTCTGAAATTCTCCTTAGATATCCTTTGGTTACCTCATTCACTTGTATATATTCAATATTCTCAAGTGTAATTAAATGAGAGACCCTTGCCTCTTATTTATACTTTTATGTAGCTTCCTCAAGGGGTTACCTTCTAACAATCTTAAACCACTTTCCTTATTTTAGGGCTAAACCACTTCTAACCACTTGTCCACTTAGTAATTTATCCATTAACTTTACTATTTAAATACTTTATTTTGTATCCACTTTGACTTATAGTACACTCATCACTTCACTTTATTATTTACATAATTTCTTCTTTGCAACCACTTTGACTACTTTGACCTTTTGGGGCTTCTAGATGACTCATGAGGGTTCTCCAACTTCACATGGTCATAAATCTCTAACCATGAGGATTTATGTTATGTTCCACATACCACTGGAAATGGAATGACATGTAATATCCATCTAGAATAGTCTTACCTTCAAATATATTAAAATTCATACCATTATACATCAAAAAAACTTGGGTCCAATACCCAAACCTTTTTGCTACCGGAATTCGCTGTTGGACTTTCTTCAAAGGTTGACATCAATGAAAACCAACCAAAATAATCAACAATCTCCCCCTTTTGAATTCATGGCAACACTCTGATGTAATACTGAAGTCATATCACTCATGCTCCCCTTGGAACCATGCCTCTGTGCTCTTTCTCCAAGCATTTACCTTTGCATCTGATAAATCTCTCCCCCTATTGTCATCAATGGAAAAGGTATATTTCCATCTGGGGATGCTCCCCTTGACTGAACTCTTCCTAAAAATGATCTCCCAACCCAAATTTTCCTCTTTATGGTGCTTCCTCGTGTAAATCTAAGACATATAAGATAAACATTCAAAAACATTCATTTTGGAGTAGAAATTACTCCGAGTCTTTGGCGAAGATACTCAAAGGCTTCCCATGGAAAAGGTTTTGTAAATATGTCTTCTACTTGTTCTTTTGTGCCGACATATTCAACTCTAATGTTCTTCTCTACAACCTATTTCTGTAGAAAGTGATACTTGATTGGAATGTGCTTCATCTTGGAGTGCATCACTGAGTTCTTTGAGATACTGATGGCACTTGTATTATCACACTAGATTGGAATGGACTCATCATACTCAACCTGTATATCTATCAAAGTTTGTTTCATCCATAGAACCTGTGTACACCATCTTTCTTCTACAATATACTCTGCTTCGGTTGTAGATAAAGATACTGATGATTGTTTCTTACTTAGCCAAGATACTGAACACTCACCCATGTAGAATGATGCTCCACTGGTGCTTCGTCGTTCATCCATGAAACCTTCCCAATCTGCATCTGTGTAAGCAATAAGTTATAGATCCTTTCCTTTTGGATACCATAATCCAAACTCTTCTTTTCCTTTGAGATATATAAAAATCCTCTTCACTACTAAGACATGGGATTCCTTTGGTGCTGCTTAAAATCGTGCCACCTATACAACTTCCTGAACTACATCTGGTTTGGATGCTGTAACATATAGTAAGCTACCAATCATTGACATGTATTTCCTCTCATCTGTAGACTTTGAATCATCATATTTTCTCAACTTGAAACAGGTTTCAATAGCAATGGTAACTGGTTTTCAATGTTCCATTCCGAACCTCTTTATCATTTCTCTGAGATACTTAGTTTGAGAAATAAAAATTCATTGGTTTCTTTGACGTATCTGAAGACCCAAAAAAAAGGATAGTTCTAAGTAATGAAATTTCAAATTCATTCTTCATGTCCTTTCCAAATTTCTGGCTTAACCTGTCATTAGTACTTCCAAAAATAATATCATCAACATAAACTTCAATTAATAAAATACCATCTTGAGTTACCTTGCTGTAGAGGTTGTTGTCTACACTTCCTTTTCTAAACCCTACCTATTTTAGATATTTATTCGATCTAGAGTACCATGCGCTAGGATCTTGTTTTAGAGCATACAAGGCCTTATTCAATTTACACACATAGTTTGTGTTCTCTGACAACTGAAATCCTTATGTTTGTTCAATGTAGACTTCTTCAAGTTCCCTGTTCAGAAAAGTTGATTTCACGTCCATCTGATACACTTTAATATTCTTGGAGCATGCATAAGCTAAGAGCGATCAGATTGCTTCCATTTTGGAAACTGGGGAAAATGTCTCTTCAAAGACGATTCCTTCAACCTGTGCATATACTTTACATACCAATCTAGCTTTGTTCCTTGTAACATGTCCATATTCATTCAATTTATTTTTGAAAACCCACATTGTTCCAATCACATTCTTATTCTTTGGTCTTGGGACCAATTCCCAGGTGTCATTCTTCTCTATTTGATCCAATTCTTCATCCATGGAATTATTCCAGAAATCATCCTTGATGGCCTCTTCAAAACTATTTGTCTCAATCGTACATAAGAGTGCTAGGTGCATTTGTTCTGGTGAACAGATTCTTCTTCTAGTCTCAACTCCTACATTCTTGTTTCCTATAATCTGATCTGAAGGATGATTCTTCTATAGTCATTTGCTAGGTGTCTTTGGAGGCACTTGTTGAACTTTCTATTCTACTCCTATCTGATCTTCTTCATCTTCCCCTTATACTTCTTCTTCATCTTCTGCGTCTTCTTTGTAAAGTTGTTCCATTGATTCATTTTCCTCTTCCTTTAATTCTTGTCCACTTGTTTCATCAATTGTTACATTGATGCTTTCCACAACTTTGTTCAATCTCAGATTGTAACACTTGTATGATTTCTATGTACTTGAGTAACCAACAAGTACTCCTTTGTCCACACGTGATTCAAACTTTCCCATTCTGCCATCTTCTCTTTTGATGTAGCGTTTTCTTCAAAATACTCTGAAGTGCTTCACATTTGTTGGTCTTCCATTCCATAGCTCATAGGGAGTTTTTTCATTTTTGTTTCTGAGCATTAATCTGTTTTGGATGTGAACTGTTGTATGCACTGCATGTGTCCAAAAAATATCTATCAATTTGGAATCCAATAGCATTGTTCGAGCCATTTCCTGTGTAATTATCATCCATTATGATAATGTTCCTTTGTCTCTGAACCACTCTTTGAACCAATCTATGAATCCATGCTCTCATCCACTCTCATATATCTGTTCAAACCTGCTGAGTATTCTTACAAATATATCTCTGTCGATACTGTCCCAGACTCTAATGTACAATTTTCAATAATGTTACATTTATCACTATACTATCATGAAGTCTTCACTACTATATCTGATTAATCTATCAAATTGCACTTCTTCTAACTGATTTCTCTGGATCTGTCTACTCAAACTATGCAATATTCTCGAAGGATGGTTCTTTGGTCTGTCACAACTATTGCATAGACTCCCCCTATCTAATATTCATATTACATGGGAGTCTCTAAGCTGGATGGCTAAGAACAATTCCTTCTATGATGTGTATTCATCAACATCTTCATTGGTAGATTCATCATCTCTCTAAGCTCTGAATTCTTTCTTTCTATCTTTGGATTCATCTTTCACTACAATGCCTGAAAGTACAATCTCTTGAACTTGTTCCTTATTCACCTGTCCTTCTTTTCTTTCATTTATTTTCCAAACCTTTCTGTATCTGACATCTTTCTTTTTCTCTGTAGAATTTTCTTCATCTCGTTTTATTTCCAATCTTGTGATCTCTGGGACCTGGTCTTTGTTCACGCATGTTTCATGTTTTCTTATACATACTTTCTTATATATTATATCAGTGTTCTCTTTCATGGAAGTATCGATCATGCTTATACAATCACTAGCTATGTGTACATAGTTATGACATTTTTAACATTCAATGTTACATGGGGCCACATAGGCATTTCTTTCTTGAACATTTTTATAATCCCTGCAATCTGCAACCTTATGTCCAAAATTAGTACAATGAAAACAATGACCATAAAAGAAATTTACATACCTGGGGGTGAATGATCTTCTTTTTTGTGTAGTCCTTTTGAATTTCTGCCTTGAATGATCATGATCATGATTGAAGCTTCTTTGTGGTCTAAGCATGGATGGTATTCTTGAAGATATATCTTTAATAGTTTTATTATATTCTGGTTGACCATGATTCCTTCCTTTGAGTACTTTTGCATAACTCTTTCTATTTTCTTCATTCTTCTTTTCTAGCAACCTAGAGTGCTTCTCTTCATTCTCTATAACTAATGTGGATGTTTTTGTCTCTTCAATGTTATTTTTGAGCTTGGCGATTTTACTTCTCATTGTGACAACTTCTTCTTCAAGATTCTCAACCTCTTCTTCTTTGTTCATTATCTGAGACTTCATGACTTCTTTTGTTCTATTTGCTTCTTCAAACTAGATTTTTAATGTGATTATTTATTCTTCAAGTCCTTTCTCTTCTTGACCAAACTCTGCCTCAAGTTGGTTTATATCTTAGTTCTTTTCTTAAGATTATCTTTCAATATCTTCTCTCTCATTTCTACTTCTTCCTTGTGTGCTACTACGTCGACTTCCAAATACGGCTTTTGATCTTTAAGATTTTCTTTAATCTTTCTGGCTTCTTCTAGCTGAGTTCTTAAGTTCTTGATTACCTGTTGGGATTCTTCAAAAATGTGAGCACTTTCCTTTTGTTTCATCAATTCTTTCTTAAGTGACTTGATTTCTTCTCTCTTTTTTTTTTAGTTCATCTAAAGCACTAATCAATTTTTCTTCATAATTGTCTTCTTTTTGAGTTAGTTTTTTTGTCTCATTTCCTTCATGGAATTCTATTTCAAGATGTCCTCTTTTTTCACAATTAAATCAAAACAACATACTTATGTTGATTATATACTCTTAACCTTCTGAATCTATTTGACATGGTGAACTTATTTCTTCTTGATTTTTACATGAATCTTCTTTGGAATTTTCTAAATCTGCGATGGGTAAAGAATATATATCATGTAACTTATCCAAAATTTATTTGGTTGATGAACATTTACCAACCTTTTCTCTTATCGGATTAGGTAATCCTTCCCAAATGAAATCCATTGCTATTTTTTTATTCTTCTTCAATTCCTTCTTAGCTGCAGTCTTTTCCCTTTTTGAACTATCATATCCTATAATGACTGATATCCAAATGTAATACCCATGTTAATGTAAAAATACATTTTGTCCTTCCACTCCATATCTCATACTTTAAACCATTCTGACCATTAAAAAATGGTACTCCATTCTCAGAATAATCCATGATCTCCTTCTAGTGGTTAAACTATTTTTTGAAGGAACATGCTCTGATACCAATTGTTGGATTACTGAGAGGAGGGGGTGAATCAGTAAGAGAGAAATTTAATATTTTTTAACCATAAAATGAAAGTGTTATATC
The DNA here is from genome assembly GCA_009831015.1 of Picea engelmannii. Classification (NCBI taxonomy): domain Eukaryota; kingdom Viridiplantae; phylum Streptophyta; class Pinopsida; order Pinales; family Pinaceae; genus Picea; species Picea engelmannii. The sequence continues at coordinate 108,891 of ML787126.1, read as the reverse complement.
AATGTAGCATTGTCAACCAATAGTTGCAAAGTAAATAAACAATGAACAAATGAGCAATCATACACATACACAGTACACTAGTGTTTTTATGTGGAAACCCAAAGCAGGAGAAAACCACATAATGTTTTTTCTTATATGTCTTTAAGAATTACATTCATTGGAAGAACCAACTTCCTTTGATTTCTAGTTGCAACTCAAAGGAGGCTACAACCTGAGGGAATATCCAACTCCCCAATTCTCTAGCTACAACCATAAGGAGGTTACAACCCCCTATGTTCTCTGGATACAACCGGAAGGTGGCTACAACCACCTGTCCTTGACCCCTCCAACTACCCTGACGTAGAAGTAGAATGATGGAACAACTGTCACACGATCACTATGATATATACTATTGTAAACTTGTGCCAATCAACCTGGACCAAACAACCTATAACAACATGTACCAATAGATTTTGTAACCTATACCATAAACAAGTTCATCAACCATGCACCAACCTGTACCTCAACCTGTACCATCAACGAGTGAATCAACCATGCACAAACCTGTAACTAAACCTGTACCATCAACAAGTGCATCAACCATGCACCAAATATGTACCAATCATGCATCAAATACACATAAACTATGACTCATCAAGATGTACCAACATCATCAACTATACACCTCATGTATGTGCCAACTCATCAACTACTTGTCTCAACCATGTACACAACATGTACCTCAACCAAAATCCCTCATCAATTTCATCATCCAAATATGATTTGTAACTTTGTAATAGACCTGGTGTATATGATAACATACTTGCAAACCTTCCTTAACTTTAACAACAAGAGACTAGCATTTTCATCAAACTTTACTTTAGTCTCACATGACTAATTTTAGATTAGTCAACAACCCTAACTTGAAATAATCATAACTATGTACCTATAATGAATAAAGATATGAAAATAGTACACAATGTTCTTCAGTGTCTTTTATACAATTCTTCCATTTTTGACTACTTGGAACCTCTCAAAAAAGGCGTTATAGAAAAAATGGCATACCTTGTTTAATTATGGCTTATTCTAGAGAGAGAACTTGTAGAGCGTGCCCCACACAGAATATTTGTTGTATGGATATGAAAATGGTACACACAACACTACATGATGTAATATAACCAATACTGAATTTGGATCTGTTACGAAGAAGTTATGACATTTTTACCCGAAACACTTGTTTTAGACTAGTTTCGGGACTAGCCACAAACCCTATTTTCCACAGCATGTAACTCCAAAAATACAATGAACCACAAGATGAAATTTTTATCACAACTACTTGGATATGTTTCCTCAACAACCTCCATATTTTGCGGTCTAAATCAGTCTATAAAAAACGTTTATTTCGAAACTGGTGAGATGACCTATAAATAACATACCTTAGAAAGCATCATCAAAATAATTTATCCTCCCTTGAATTTCAGCCTTCTTTACTTCACCTTCCCTCTGACATTTGCCTTAGATATCCTCTGGTTACCTCATTCACTTGTAGATATTCAATATGCTCAAGTGCAATTAAATGAGTGACCCTTTCCTCTTATTTATACTTTATGTAGCTTCCTCAAGGGGTTACCTTCTAACAATCATAAACAACTTTCCTTATTTTAGGGCTAACCCACTTCTAACCACTTGTCCAATTAGTAATTTCTCCATTAA
>ML787126.1:78455-91364 GCA_009831015.1 Picea engelmannii | reverse complement strand
CCTTTCCTTGCATTTCCTTGTGTTTCAATGTCTAGGTCTAGGTTTAGCTCATGGTCTAAAAGTAGGTCTAGGTCTTGGTCTAGGTGTAGGTATAGGAAACTTCTAGGTCTAGGTCATGGTATAACTCTAGGTCATGGTCTACATCATGGTCTAGACCTATACCTAGACTATGAATTTAAACTATACCTAGACCTTGACCTAGACCTTGCCTTGGCATGCCTTGCCTTACATCGAACGTCCCTGAATGGCTTGATGAGGCGAGTTGAAAATCTTGATAAAACCCTAACCAGAGCTCATATGGATGAAATGTCAGTTTCATTGGACTCAAGGGACCAGGTTATATATAGGGGGACCCCTCCATTGTCATTATGTTGCCCAAAAAAACATTTTTTGGAGGATCTTTAGAACTATGGTTTTGCTCAGTGAGGCACAATGCAATTTCTAAACAAGTCATTGATGTTTAAGAACACTATGCTGGGAGATTTTGGGTAGCATGTTCATGTGGGCATTGGACAAATAGAGGTGCACAAGCTTACAAAAAAATTTATGCCACTCAGTTTGGACATTATGGCCTCAGACCAAATTGCCAACATGTTCAACAATGGCTTGAGGAGGCAAGTTGTAACTCACGATAAAGATTTAACTAGGGATTGGATGGATGAATCGCCAATTGCATTGGACTCTACGCACCAGGATACAATTAGGGGGACCCCTCCACTATCATTTTGTTTCCAATAAAAGTGTTTGTTGGAGGATCTCGGGAACTAGGGTTTTTCTTAGTGAGGCATAGTGAGGAATAATAAAAGGATTTATAAAGAAGTGTAGTTACAGTTCATTATAGTAATCACAAGCATTGCTTGACTACCATCCAAGCTTCCATAGCCCTAGTGAATATGTTTGCATCCCCCGATTTTAAATTATGTTGTGTATGGGCAAGGGTCACTGGGAAACGAGCCCAATCGAAAACTTGTCTGAAAACATGAGATTATTTTATTTTTCACCAAAAATGAGGGCATACCTAAGTTTCAATGCAAAAACTTGTGGATGTTCACATGTTGCACTAGGGAAACCCATGGATATTCTTTTAAAGCGTGTTTTTAAAGGATTTGTGGAGATTACTTTTAAGGAAAAGTCTAGCAAGAATTGGGAAAGGGTTAGGCCACGACACACATGCATAGGTGTCACATTTTGTGCTATAATAGGTGGGGGTAATCAATGTGTTTTAAAAAACTCTGGGATGATGACTATTAAAAGTAAATGATAATGTAGAACTGACTACATGTTAGGATAACCCCAAAATTAATAGCTTTTGAAAATAAACTATATTGTTCTCTATGAGAAGAAAAATATCTCAAAATTGCCTTCTTTTTATTTCTTGAGATTACTACCAGTTATCATTTAATATCAAACACACAAATTTTCAAAGGAATTACCTTGGATATACCATTTCATAACAAATAAAGCATCAAATAAGTTCTTTACCATACTTATAAAAATAACATGCTTAAAGTTTATCTATCAATATGTTCCTATCATTTCTATAGAGATTAGTAATATAAAGTAAGTAAATAATTAGTTTTAGTTTTCCTTTATTCAATTCTAGGTTGATTTAAACTAGTAAAAATGAATTTACAAAATAAAAGAGATACTCAATCATGAGTTTATTTATATATAATAATCAAACTAAAAGTTACAATCAAACAAAACTTAAGTTCTTCAAATTTATAAAAAAATTTAAAGAATAAATAAATCACAAAAATCCTTAATCAAAACAAAATTCGTATAATGAGTTCTTAATTCAACCAAAACTGAAATTAAATTGCCAATGTAAATCCAATCCAAACTGATATTTATAATGGAAAATAAAAATGAAGTAAAAATTGAACTACTAAATAAAATGTTTCAAATATCTCCCATTGATAGGATACCTTAGAATTTATCCATCAAAATTTTGTAAGAAAGAGGAATTAAATCTTTCAATGGATGATATTTTGAATTGTCCAAACCATAAGGTATCAAACTTTCCATGCTTTCCCAAATGTTCTCTCCTAGCACCCCATCTTAGTACCAAGTCTCCTAGAAGAAAACTTCTTTCTTTTTCTTTCCTATAAAAAACCTCTTTCATATTTCCTTGGTATTCCTGGAGATTTTCATTAACTTGATCTCTCACTTGTTGTACTTCAACGAATTGATTCATTTTTCTAGAAAAATCATTAGGTTCTTCATTTACTTCATGAAACAACTTTAAAATAGGCAAAGGAAGATTAATAGTAAAAGAAACATCCATTCCGTAAACCAACTGAAAAGGAGATGTACCTATTGATTTTTTAGTACCAATCCTATTAGCCCATAGAGCATATTTCAAGTGAATGTGCCATTGACTTTTAATATTGTCTACAGCCTTTTTCATTATTCTCATTCATATTTTGTTTGAAGACTCAACGTGACCATTTCCTTGTGGATAATGAGGAGTTGAATGTCCTAAAATGATTTTATATTTTTTACAAAAATCAATCACAACCATATATTTGAAAGCTTAAGCATTTTCTATGATGATTTTTATTGGAGAACCAAATCTTGTTAAAATATTCTCTTCTAGGAAATTTATTACTACTTAATTAGTTGCATTTTTGGTAGGAATTGCTTCCACCTATTTTGAAAAATAATCTGTAGTAGTAAAAATCCATTTGTGTTGAGAACTAGAAGGAGGATAAATTTCTCCAATAAATTCCAAACCCCACTGTTGAAATGGAGCTTCATCCTTTACTGGTACTAGAGGCAGGGAGGGTAAGTACTGTCTTCCAATAAAAAAATGACACTCTTTGCAGGTTCTGACCCTATCATTTAAATCTGTAGACAACTTAGGCGAATAATATCCCGCTCTGATGATTTTATATGTATTATCCCTCTAGGCATGATGACCTCCATAGATTCCTTTATGAAATTCATCAATGATATTTCCAGTTTCAGATTCAATAAAACAAGTTAAAAAGAAACCAAGTGGATCTCTCCAATAAAGCATACAATTTTTAACAAAATTAAGTTTTAATGATATGTTTTTAGGTGGAGTTAAATTTGGAGAACATTGAAAATTATGAAGATAAAATATGATATTTCGATACCATTTGGAAGAATAAAACTTTTCATTGATCATATTTATAGACTGTTGAATATCAATTTCTTCTTCTATAAAAGAAGAATATTCAAATACTTCAGAAATATGATTAATTCCAAGGACCTTAATATTTATTCAACTAATAGTTTTTCTAGTCCTTGACCCTTAATCAACTTTTTTTGTTTTAATTTCCAAATCATATTCCTGAATTTTAGCTAACCATTATCCTCTTTTACCATCACTATCTGATTGTACCAAAATATATTTAACTGATATATTTGGTACATATGCAATGATTTTAGAATGAAGAACATAGGTTCTGAAATCTTTTAAAGCTTCTACCATTGCATAAGATTTTTTTTCAAGGATGTTATATTTTAATTCAGAGTCCCTAAGACTTTTGCTAAAGAATGCAATTGGTTGCTCCAAATTTTCACTATTTTTCTGTAACAGGACAACAACTATTGTATTTTCAAAGGAAAAAGAGAATATCATAAAATCTTTAGAAAAATCATGGCTTATCAAAATAGGAGCTTCTCCTAAAGGTTTCTTAATGTGATCGAAAGAATATTTTTATTTAGTTTTCCACTTTACCTCGTAATTATTCTTAAGAATATATGTAATAAGTTTCACAATTTCAACAAAATTAGGCATAAACCTCCTCAAAAGATTTATTTTACCTAAGAAACTCTGAATTTATTTCTTGTTTCTGGGCATAATTATTGTTTGAATGGCTTCAACTCTTTTGGGATCAATTTTAATTCCATCTTTTGAAACAATATGGCCAAGCAATTTTCCTTCCTGCATGGAAAAATGAGATTTTTTAGGGTTTAATGATAAGCCATACTTCTTTCATTTTACAAAAGTATGTCTTAAATGCTTCAAATGACTTTGATCAAAATATGAAAACACAGTTAGATCATCAAGATAAATAACTACAAACTTATCTTTTTCACCAACAAACACAATCTCCATTGCTCTTTGGAAAGTTGCAACTACATTAATTAGTCCAAAAGGAATTTTATCGTACATACAAGTACCCCAAGGTGTTGTGAAAGTAGTTTTTTTATCTATGATCATCATAGACTACAATCTGGTTGTACCCTAAAAAACCATCTATCATGGAAATCCCATTTCGTCCAATAATGTTTTCTAAAACATGACCCATATTTGGGAGTGGATAATTATCTTTTAATGAAGCTCTATTGATATTTTGAAAATCTACACAAAGTCTAATCTCCCCATTTTTTTGTTTGACTAGTACTAAATTAGCTATCCAAGTAGAATATCTGAGAGGGATTATGATTTTTTCATCCAATAATTTCATTACTTTTTTTTTATGATGGGAAGCAAAAGAGGATTTATCTACCTAAGTTTTTGTTTAAAATGTTTGATACCAGGAGTCAGAGGAATTTTATGTTGTATAATATTGGTATCATAAGTTTTAATTTCTTCATAAGACCATGTAAACAAATCAACATATTCTTTGAGAAGATCAACGTACCTTTTTTTTATACTCATGAGGAAGATACTTAGACAATTTTATGAATTTAGGATTTTCCTCAAATCCAATATTACAATATTCCACTTCCTCCAATTGTCGTTGCATTGAATAAGACTTAACATGAAAATCATTTTAGTCAAAAATTCTTTCTAATGGAATCAATCCCTTTGTGATTTGATTTTTTTTTAATAACAACACTTTCTGACCAACAATCCTATCATGAAATTTTTTATTGGTCTGGTTCTCTCATTGTTGTCATCTTGGATCATTTTGATTTTTTTCATCTATATTTAATTCAACAAATTTATCTACCATTTCCAGAAATGTTTTTATTTGTTGGTTGTATTCAAAGACTTCCCAATGTTTTGTATTATCTGGAATGGAAGGTATATGTCTCATTTCAATTTTATATTTCATATGAGGGGTGCTTGGAGGCCTAAAGGTATTGTATGCAATGGCTATGGTGTTAGCTGACATATTGTGCAACCTAGGTATTGCAGTGATATTAAAAGTTAGAAAGACATTATCAATAAGATACCATGCAATATTCCTATAATCCCTCATCCTAGGATGTTTGGCTTCATAAATATGCCTCACTTGTCTAACAATAAGCTCTACATCTCTAAAAACTACTAAATTTTTTATCTTTATTTTCCTTTCTTCTTCTAATCCTATAACCAAGGCTTCATATTTACAAATATTTTTAGAAGCATCAATTTCAAACTCTTATCCATAAGAAAAAGAATTTTCTTTAGTACATGATGGTGAAATAAACATTATACCATCCCCTGCTCCTTCCAAGGATGAGGCACCATCAAAATACATTTTCCAAATTCCCTATTCAATTTCTTCATTTTCTTTATTCTCACCAAATTTTTCAAATTATGGACAAGATTCAAACTCACTATTTACAGATAGTATACAATTTCCAAAGTCTTTATCTACAACATACACTAGGTAATTATGAGGGTGTTGTGGATCACTGATTCAATAAGCCAATTTAGTTTCTCTATATAACCTAGTGAACTTCCCACCAAAAACTAGAATTGTGGCATGAGGCATATCCGACTGCAAAGATCCTCCTAACTTACTTCCCAAAGATCTAGAAAGAATAATTCCATACTTAGCAGGTACCACTGCCACAAAAATATCCATTAAAATGATTTTGGAAGGAATATGAGCCAAATTTACGACCAAATATTTAATCATACCAAGACATTTTACTTTTCTAGAATCAAATGAATACAAGTCTAGATATGGTCTAGTTATTTGTAAACCCAAATTTTCCATAAGAACTTTAGGAATAATATTGTGTGACGCTCATGAGTCCAACATATATTTATGCAAAAGGTGATCATGAATAGCTAGTGAAATGTAAAAAGGTGCCACATAATCACCATTATATTCCATATTTGGTCCAAACATGATTGTCGATCATTCATCTTGAATATTCATGATATTTGAGTTAACTTCAGAATCAGTCAAATTAATGATTTTTGAAATCTGCATTTTATAGACAACATTCTTTGCTAACTCAACTAGAGGCATTGAAATTTTGATTTTATTTATTTCATGTTCCAGATTAAAGGTTCCAACAAAGTTTTCTGGCTTCTTTGGTTTATCTCTTTCTCTTTGGTTGTTGCCTAAATTTTGGTTATAGGTTGGGTATTAACTATTGACTGATCTATAAGTTGTTTTGAAGATGAAACTTCATTGCTCTTGTCCCTGGTCAGTATTTTCTTGGGTGTGTTTTTATTAGGAACTTTCTTTGGTATAGGTCTCAAATCATATTTGTTATGTAATTCGACATGAATTGTATCAACCAATAACATATATTGAGAAGACGAATCATCGAGATTGTTTATCTTCTCTTGGGTAATATTCTTGGGTAACGTGTGGATTATTTTCATCATCATCCATAAAATTGATTTCCTCTTTTGTTTCTTCCTCATCATCTATCATATTTTCATTTTTAAAAGGCGCTTGAATTTTGTTATCATCATTTCTAGGAGGTATTTGATGAATATGAGGATTAGTGTTGAAATTTCTCCTAAACTGATTAAGATATTTGATATTAGGTTAATGATTAGCTCTCTCCATTTCCCTCCTAGATAAATTATTTGATAAATATTTAATTAACTTGGCCAATTTTTTAATTTTCTCATCTTGAATATCTTTCCCTGAGCCTGATGGCTCTCCTTATTCCTTAAATCTCTTATTTTCCATCGATCTAGTTTCAGTTGTTAAATTTTAATTTACCTAATTCTAGCATGTTGGATTCAATTTCTATTGCATCCTATTGCATTCCAAATAATTTTCTTGACCTTCTTCCTCTTAACAATAATGAAAAGTCTAGCTCAAAGGCTCTTATAAAAGTAACTGTTGCAGTATGTTGTGATGTCTTAACATTAGCAGGAATTTGGTTGTATGTTTTAATGAATCTTTTAATAAATTCTGATACATACTCATTGTTCTTTTTCTTCAGTGCCCCAAACTCAGTTAAATAATATAAATGTTCTTTATTTTCACTCCATTGTCTAAGCAGAGTGTTTTCTAACACTTCATAAGAATCAATAGAATTGGGAGGTGATCCCTTAAACCAAAGTCTTACCTTTCCCTAAAACTTTTGTACTAATAACCTCATATATACATGCTCATGTTCTACTCTAACAACATCATCAAATTCTTCAAATAATACCAAATGTTATACAATTGTCACATCATTCTCCCCATTGAATTTGGGTAAACATTTAACATAATTATGAGGGAGATCATTTAGATTAGAAGGTCATACTAAAGGGGCATACCTAGCAACTACTTTATTAAATACTCTAGGAGAAGGAGGTGGTGGTGGGTTTCCCTGTGCACCCCCTTGATGGGTATTTCTAGCCATGCTTGATTTTGGAGATGGGATGTGAGATTCAAAATGTAGACTGTCAAATATCTCTAAAGACTACTCAACTAAGGTTTTGATAGCTTCAGGGAAATAGAGACGAATATTACCAAGATAGTAATAAGATGAATAATACTTCAATGTAGGTGAATAAGAAACTTCAGGTAATATTTGAAAATAAGTATTTTCTTCTTTGAACTGACCAGAATAAATGGGAGATATAACAGTGAAAGAATCAAAATATGAAGAATAATCTTATGCAAATTTAGGGATTAAATCCCTTGGTTTAGGGAGGCTAAACTTAGGCCCAAGATAAATATGGCCATTTACTAGTGTTTCCTCCTTAACCTCCAAATTATAAAATCCTTCTTTAGTATGAAAAGGTTTGTCTCCAAAAAAAATTCGTCTGAAGATTAAAATTTACCTTTAAATTCATATAATTTAACCTCGGTAGGTTCAATCTCAAAAATTTCTAATTTTATATGAGGATTAATTATATGTGAATCAATGAAGGAAGTTTTCGCTTCAGAAATTTCTTCCTTGGAAGAGCTAACAACACTAGTTATTGATTCATCAATATTAACTACTTCTTCAAAGACTTTAGTATGAATCTTGGATGGACCACCTTCAAATTCAAATGTTACTAGTTGAGGCTCAACAATTCTAATTTTAATTTCAGAAGAAGTAATCTTAGATTCAATTGTTTTGGGATGATAGACCTTACCTGCTGATGTGGAAATTTGTCTTTGATAGCCCTTAGGCTTCAATATTGTTTATGGATCTGAGACAGGTGTAGTTTTTTTTTGTCTGGATTATTCCTTGTATACTTTCTCCCGAATGTTAGCTTTGATGCAGTGAAGTTGCCAACAAAAATAAGTAGGTCCTTGATAGTGTAGAGACACGAGATGAATTATTGAATATCCCTTTGATATATGATTTATGTTCACCTTGCAAAATCATATCTAATCTTTGTCGTACCCCAGGGAAAATCTACTTTCATTTTTGTCCCCGAAAATGATGCCAAAAAGATGTTGTTACTGAGATTTGTTCTAGGATCACAGAACAATGTCAGGCATCCCAATACAATGATAATTAATTTGATATTGTTTTTCATGCTTTGAATAAGAATGAACTTTCAATAATCTAATCATCAGAAATACAGAGGCAATATCTCTTTCTTTAAGTTTTTTTATAAATGATCAAGAGATGAAAATAAGATTGCACGTAAACAAAATTGAGATATAAAGTAAGGTATTTAATTTTGATAAATCTTAATTTAATTCCAATAGAAGGAATATGAGATGTGTATTTAAATTATGAAACAAATTAATGAATAATAAACAAATATGCAGATGTAGGTCTTATTATGATCGCAATAGAATAGAGGAAAGCCTATAACTCAATAAGTGTTCAATATATAAATTGCAGTAGAAGTAGTACTAATTTGCAACCATTCATAACTTAAACACGATAATTTGAAAAATATAAATTATGATAACATGAGCAACAACACATAGAAAGAACATAACTCAAAGAAATGAGAAACAAAATCTCATGTATTTCTACAAAAAATTGATCTCCTTATTGAAAAGTCTTCAATTACATATAAGGCCAAAAGCTCCTTCTTCCATTCTTCAATTATTCTTTTATAGATACAAATCCTTTAACCAAATTGATTACATTTTCCTAGTCTTAAGTGAAAATTACAAAAATAGACAAACTAAATCCCAAAATTTAAGGAAAAAATTTGGAATCCCTAGTTTTTCTCCATGTTGTTGGCCAGGTCATTGGATTTGTGAGAATTGCTCCCACTCTTGATTCATAGGATATTTGCATGATGTCATTCTTTTATAAGCTTTCTCCAACTCGGTATATTCTTCATACATTGGAGTAGTTTGAAATAGATTTATCAAATGCCATAATAAAAAGAAGGCATCATCTAAAAGATAAAAAATGGTTTGACCTTTTAATATCCTAGTAACTCCTTTGAATTTATTAACATTTTCCCTTGTTAAAATCAATAATAGTTAATATTTTGGTAGAGAGAAAATTACCTTTTTTACAATAGTATTCAGGATTTCCACCATATTGTTATAATGAGATTTATACCATTGCGCATTTCTTTGAAGGTGAATAAGCTTACTTTTAACTTGTTGAATTAAGTTCCTTTTAGTAATAACTTTTTCAAAATCTATAATTGTCCTTGTTCCATCTTTAACTCCAATTTGGTTTAATTCCTCTTTTGTCTTGGAGTTATTTTTCAACCTTTGCAATGTATTTTTCAACCTTCTTGACAAAGTTAGTCTCTTCCAACATTATTATAAATCATTTCCACATCGCATTTACCTCTTCCATAATTTTATCCCGAATTAAATGTCGTTCTCCCATTACATAGGTTTTTCTAGAAAGGTTTCTCTTCAATACAATCATACTCTTCTTGCAATTTTTCTTTTGATCCCTGTATCTTTTTTAGATTCATTTCATTTTCCCCAATATGCTCTTTCAAAATATTTATTTCCATTTCATAAGTTGAAACTATCCTTCTTGATTCATCTAGCTCAATCAATTTAGAATTTAGATCAGTTAATTCCCTGGATAATTCCTACGAACTACCTACAAATGTGTCATCTGAAGATGATGAGGGTATTCCTTGTTTTTATACTTGTATTTATTTTTGTAGAGAGAAAATTTGTTCATTTAAATTTTTGAATGGCCAAAAGATTTGGGGTTTGTACATGATCCACATCAGACAACTTTAATAATTTTTGCAAAATAACAATTTCATTATTTTTTCCACCTAAAATATTTTGAATAGGTTATTCGTTTGTAGCATCATCTCTTACTTTAAATAATGTTTTCTCTAAATCATCTATTCTCATTTTCTTCACTCTTGAACTTGTTTTCTCCTACTTTAACTGTCATTTAAGATGATTATTCATGTTTTGTATTATTGGCAAGCTAATACTAGTCTTCAAAATATCTTTATTGACCATCTCCCCTCTCTGATTATGTAGGCCCATTTTGTTTGTTAAGGGAATGCCATCAATATTTAGATAAAATTTACTTTCCTTATAATTGTCATGTCCTTGAATGCTTCGACCAAATGATTCTAATATTTCCAAATTCAACCTTCCTTTTTCAAAGTTGATTCCAGATAACAATCTGGTATTTGGAGAATCCTGATTAAGATTTTGGCTCCAAATATTTTTTATTTGTTCATTCTTGTTTTTCATATTGAATCATATTTGGAAAATACACTTTGTGGCTTGATATATGTACACCCTTCTCCTGGTGGCTTCATGAATATTGATGGAAGCGTGTCTATTGAGTAAGAAACTTATTTTTAAATATTTTCCAATGTTCCTATCTCAAGTTGAGCTTCTTCCTCTAGACCATTATCTAAGATCTATTCGATTATATATATCTTTCTCAATTGTCCTTTTCTCGCTTATAGATCATCATGAAGTTCCCAGTTATGACCCATTCTCAATGCCTTTTCTTGTTGTAGAGATGTGTCAATATTTACTTCTTGAGTTGATTGAGTCTTTTTTTTTATCTGTTCCTGAAGAAAATTTTGTATTTCCTCCCAAGTATCCATATTTATAATATGTTCAAGATTAGGTTTGATTTGATGCATATATGTTGAAATATAAAGCTCCAGTCTTGTATTATTATTAACCCCTAAAGGGTCATATTGTCAAGTTTTCCCTTGTTCAAATCCTAATTCATGTAACATATTTCCCAACACCTGGAATGTTGATCTGATATGAAAAATAAAAGGTCCAATCTCCCTTTTCGGCCTAAAGGTAGTCTTTTTTCTTCTGGGAATAAAATGAATCTCATCAACATTAAGACTTTTCCTTATGAATTCTAAAGAAAAAATTCTCAAGGCTAAGAAACTTGGAAGTTTAAAAGGTTTGACCTCTGCACCATACATTCTTATCTCTGTATATTATTTGAAAAGGAACCAATATCCTAATTAAGTCTATGAAGATTAATGCAACAACTTTTTAATATCTGGGAAAAGTTTGGGGTGACTCTGCTCATAAAAAATAGTATAAACTATAGACATGAATGCATTTACATAAACAGAAAAACCCACATTTAGAGGTTTCCTTATGACTAGGGAGGTCCAATGAATGACTGAAGCAAGCTCTCCAGCTTCATTTTCAGTCTCTAGGTATAAACTATGAAAGTCATTCTTTCTCCGAAAAAGGAGCAAGTAAACCAAATATGACTGGAAACGAAAGGATTTATTTAAAGGGAAATCCTTAAGTTGTTCATGAATAGACTCTGAAATAAACTGTGCAATGAAAAATGTGGCCATTATTCATGTGGTAGGAGGGAAAATTTCTCTTAGAAATCCTAAAATAATATTGTTAACAGTTCTATCAGAGTCATAACCCAATATTGAGCATATCATACAAATGACTTCATGTACATTTAGTGTAAACATATTGGTTTTGTAGGTCTTTAGATCATGAGAGGTACCAATATTCTCTTTCATAAAAGTTTGAACAAAATATTGACGTTCTTGGATGCTTAACTGATTAAAACTAACTGCTAAGGTTTCTTCATTAATAGCTTGACCATCGTTGAATTCTGAAACCCTAAGCATCCAAGAAACATACTTAGTCATGATATCAAAGAAATAAATATCCATTCTTATTTAATAGGCTTCTCGTGGATGCAATGTATCTTTGAGCACACCAGTGTACAAATTCTAGGAAATTATAAACTTGTGGAACAAAAAAATTCAGTCAGGTTCAAACCCCAAACGTTAAAAGATGCATTCAATTTTGTATTACCTAGTTTTGGCCAGATTATGCAGCTCATATAGATCGGAAGAAACTTTAGGATTAAAAATCTGGGAATCTCTATCCTCTAAAAAGGTCGCTATGCTTAATAAGGTTTTTTACTTGTTTGAAACTGTTGATTTTGACATTTTTGCTAACAAGAAAAAGGACAAAAATGATTTTAGCTCTTAGCCGGGAAGCTAACTAATGGAAACCCTTTTTTTTGTTGGTGAGATTTTCGATAAAGACTGCTATCTGACAAACATTCTCGTGCTCGTAAAAACGACAGTCAAATTCCAACGAGAAAATTAAAAAAAAAGACCTTTTTTTCGATATTTTGTATTATTTAAACCTACAAAGATGATTAAGCAAACAAAACAAGATTCTTTACATAAATAAAATCAAATTAAATACAAAACATAATTATTTACCTAACACTGGTGGTTTTTGAAAAATGGTAAGTGGTTTTACTTTATACACCACCTGCTATGCGAAAAGTGGTTGGGCGAGTCATGCAGTCACCTTTTGATCAACAGACTAGATTACACGTGCCCTGTCATCATATAACAACAGGGTTATATATATATATATATATATATAT
>ML787126.1:65777-78302 GCA_009831015.1 Picea engelmannii | reverse complement strand
CATAAAAATATATATTTACAAATTCCTAATTTAATAATTTATTTACAAATTACAATAAAAAAGTATATTTACATGGAATAAAACCTAATAAAACAAAAAAATATATAAAAAGACTAATACAGTATTCCAAAACAAAATCAAAGTTTAATAGGAATACTTATTTTGAATTAAAACAAAATAAAAAATTTACCAAGGAACGGAAATTTTTCTATTCCAAGGAAAAGTTATACCAATAAAACTAAACTAAGACTAATCTAATTAAAAGAAAATATTTTTTTTGAAATTTTATTTAAAATTCGATTCTATGTCCTAAAACCTTGCATAGCCTTGCCTTGCCTTGCCTTCTCTTACCTTACCTTGTGTTGCAAAATTAGTGGCATAATTGTTACATCAAATTTTGGGGTTATAAAAGTTATAACTTCATAAAGATGGTAGAACTCTTATGTCACAAGATAGCAAGTGATAGGTTTGATTTATAATGTAAAAGTTAGCAATTGTACAATGACAATTTTTTATTTTTAAATTTTAATTTTTCTTTACTTGATATTCAATTTTTCTTTATTTCCTACCCTTTCCATGTCTTTCCTTTCCTTTCCTTTCAATGCCATGCCTTTCATTGTCATGCATTGTCTTTCATTTCGATGCCTCGCATTGCCTTTCCTTTCCTTTTCATTCCTTGCCTTTCCTTTCCTTGCCTTGTGTTGTATTTTCTTTCCATCCCTTCTCTCGTCGTGCCTTACCTTTCCTTCCCTTGCCTTACCTAGAACTAGACCTAGACATTTCCTTTCCATACCTTGCCTTTCCTTTCCTTTCCATGTCTATCCTTTCCTTCTGTTTCTTTTCCTTTCCTTTCCTTTCCTTGTGTTGCATTGTCTAGGTCCAGTTCTAGCTCATGGTCTAAAAGTAGGTCTAGGTCTTTGTCTAGGTGTAGGTGTAGGTCTAGGAAAGGTATAGGTCTAGGTCTAGGTCTAGGTATAGGTCATGGTATAGATATAGGTCATGGAATAGGTCTAGGTCATGGTACACGTCATCGTATAGGTGTAGGTCTAGAAAAGTCATAGGTCTTGGTCTAGGTCATGGTATAGGTCTAGGTCATGGTCCACCTCATGGTCTAGACCTAGACCTAGACTATGAATTGCAACTAGATCTAGACCCAAACCTAGACCAATCCAGAATATATTTGCAGAACGAAATGAATACAAATTATTATCAAATGATCCTTAACACAAAATCACATATATGCAGTAAAATTGGTTTTTATTCAATAAGGAAATAAGTTGAAACTGTAAAATGCAGCGGAAACAAGCTTGCTAGAATGGTGGCAGCTTATCTCTGAGAAGAGATGTGATGGCTGCGCTCATTTGCAAGAATATGATTACAATGAGGATTTGAAGGAATTTTTACAATAAACAGGAATTTCAAAAACCCTAGACATCCAAAAAACCTAACCCTACGGGATGAAGAGCCAAAATTCATGTGGGACCCGTTTGGGTAAGTTAGTACATCAACTTCCCGAGGTCGTAACTTTTGCATACGATCTCTGTTTTAGGCGCATGATATCCCATTGGAAAGGTCTATCCGAGGAATAATTTTTTTTATGATATCTATCAAAGGTCATTATGCTTGTGGCAAGCCCTAAAAAATGTTGTTTAGGGACTCAAAACGACCTCGCAAGACAGTGACTCGAAAACTAGGGAAAAAACTGCCAAACTGGAAAACTAACAAAATGAGCTAGTTGGAATAGGTGGGAGGTCACCAGAATCCATATGGATCAATACTCCCCCATTATAAAGCAATGGTCTAAATTTCATTGAATTCCCCCATCAGATGAGGCAATTTATGTTGAATTTGGCCCCATGTGAGACACTTTCCTTGGTGTAGGAGTTTCCCTACTTTGGCAACTCAATAAGGATGGATCCTTTGTTGTCGAGTGACCTTGATATTTTTGTCCATAATATGATCATTGGATTCCTTCTGTATGCATTCAGGGTTGATCTTTGTTGGTGTCATCTATTATGTTATCTCTGAGGTGTCCAATAATGGTGGGAAATACGGTCGAAGGATATCCACATTGAACACTAGGTGCAAACCAAGGAAAGGAGGAACGTTGAGATCCAAAGAATTATCACCCAAAGCATTGGTGATGGTGTACAGACCATAAAAGAGTGGGTGAAGCTTCTGATGGGGTCCTATAAGGCACTTTTTCTGCAAGTGCAACCAAACTTTGTCGCCCACCCAAAACTTATGTGGAACCCAGTGTTGATCATGGCGCTTCTTCTACTTGTCATTGAACTTCTGTAGGATATCCTAAAACCTGTTGGAAGATGTGTTGGATCCTCTCAATGAACCAGGTGGATTTTTCAACTTCAGTTGGAGCAGGAGATGAGTCGTCAGAGGTGACCGCAAGGGGTAGTGCAACATCTATGGGATCCAATGGTTGGAATCCTAACCCCACCTGAAAGGGGTTATGGCCAGTTGAGCTATGTAGGGCTCAGTTCTAGTTATGATGAACATAGGGGAGAATCTCATCCCAAGTGAGAGGGTGATTGGAATTATACATGCGCAGGATATGCACGATCATTTGATTTACGACCTCAATTTGGTCATCTATTTGGGGGTGGAAGGCTGTGGATTTGGTGAGCTTGGTGTCCAGCAGTGACCAGAGGCTTGACCAAAATGTGTTGAGAAATTGTCTATCTTGATTTAAGACAATGGTTTGTGGGATTCAAAAATATACCCAGACTCATTCAAAGAAGAGCTTGGCAATGGCGTCTGTTGTGATGCTCTTCTTCCAGGTGGCCAGAATCACCATCTTAGAAAAGCGATCCCAAAGCACAAAAACAAAATCATTGCCCCACTTGGTAGAAGGGAGGCCCGACATGTATTCCATTGATATGGATTCCCATGGCCTGATAGGAGTAGGTAGAGGGGTGTACATACCTTGTTTCTTAGTGGTCAGTTTGGCAATCACGTAGGCAGTGCAGGACCTAATATACTTCCTGACCTCCTGTCGACGTTTCAGCTAGTAGAAATGTTTCTGCAGTATTTCCATTGTCGTTTTGACACCGAAGTGTCCTACCACCTAACTATAGTGGTCTTCCAAGATCAACTTCGCTCGCTCTCTTGATGGAACACAGATATGGCCAAGATGACACAACAACTCATCCTGAAGATGGAAATTAGAGACAACTGGCTTTGCACCCAACATTTGGTAGGTGGTGGTGAAGTCTGGGTCTGTCTCACAGAGTTGGGTCCATCCAAAGGTCTCACGGCCACAAGATTCTATCACCATGGTGAGTGTCAAGACTGGCAATATGTTGAGGCAATCAATGACACGATTGGTGCTTCCTTATTTATACTTGATGTTGAGGTGGAATTGTTGCAAGTACGTCGACCACTTCTGATGGAGGTCATTCTGCAATTTTCCTTGTGTTTGCATGAACTGTAGTTGCTTATGATCAGTGTGGATGATTATCTCCTTCCCAATAATGTAATGTCTCCACTAGCAATAGGATTGCACAATGGAGTACATTTATTTTTCGTAAGTAGTGTACTTACAGAAAACATCTGATAGTGTTTCACTATGATAGGCCACAAGGTGTTTGTTCTTAGTGAGAACGATGCCCACAACATAGTTTGAAGCATCTGTCTCGATATCAAAGGGTTGTTGCAGGTCCGATAGTGAAAGTACTGGGCTTGAGCACAGGCACTGCTTCAAATCATTCAACAATTATTGTTGGGACCATCCCCAGACAAATTTCACCTTACCACCACCCCTGGTTACTTGGCTAAGGGCCCATGCAATATGGGAGAATCCCAACAAGAACCTGGGGTAGAAATTGGTAAGGCCCAATAAGGTATGAAGCTCAATGAGTGTGGTTAGGGCTGGCCTATCACGAATGACTTGGATTTTGGCTGGATCCACATGTATGCCATGATAATCCACGTGTAACCTCGACGAGAATAGAATATTCTAGGAATCAAGAGGAAACCCTAAAGCATTAAACATAACCCTAAAAGATGAGTCAGCTCAAGGAAATATTTAACATTAAGTATTTAGCCTCCAGAATGAGAAGTCGGCCCAGACAGCTCAGGAAAAATAGTATAAATACAAGTAGCCAAACCTCATTTTGTATACACAACTCAAAATTTCAGCTGGGAAGAAGTGTGCACTGCAAAAATTGGACAAGTGCACAAGTCTAGGTAGTAGTTGTAGCCGCAACTACTACAATTTGTATTCCCAGTTTAGGCTCGGACTTTCTATTGGTTATGGTTGCAATTTATGATTAGTCTTGCTTGGTTCATTAGCCTTGGTTGGCTATTTGTTTTCTTCTGGAATCATTCTCTATAAAGGTTAAGGTGCTTGGGGGTGGCTTCGTCCTATGGTTGGGTGATAATATTGTTATATTGTCTATTGTTAAATGAGAACATCCATTATTTCTAACAAGTTATGGGCCCACACTATCTTCAGAAAGTCTAACTGCTGGAAGATAGATTGGGAGGATTTGTTGATTTACAGTTGCAGTCAAAGTTTTTGCTACAACAATGAAACCCTAACCCTCTTGTTGAGGCATCTTAAGTGAAGATATTGACCTAATTTCTAAATATCCTAGTGCTCCCTAGCTGAGCGCACCTCCTGGTACTCTCAGCAAGCTAAGACGTCAAATTTTATTTTTTTGTCAAAGTCAAAGGTTGACCAAGTCAAAGAAGTCGTGACTTACTCTATGAAGTCAGAAAACAAGTTAGGAGGGGATTCTGACTTTAGAGCATGGAAGACAAGGATTGATCTCATCCTTTCCAAGAATAAAGTGTTGGATATCATGAAAGGAAAGATCATGGAACCACAGTTCGAAGAAGGAAAAGAGAAGGAACCTCAGAACGTTGCAGTTATGGAGAAGTTCAAAGACAATTACATCAATGCCATGAGTATCATAGTAGGATCTATAAAATACCACTTGATACCATATATCTCCCATATTGAATCATCTAAGAAGATGTACGATGCCCTAACAAACCTCTTCTCAGTCATAAACATTGGACAAGTAATGAGTATGAAGAATGAGCTATGTGACATGAAAATGAATGATGATGATAGCATAGCATCATACCTTGTGAGAATATCTTAGTTAAGAGATCAACTAAAATCTATTGAATAAATCATTTTAGAGAAGGAACTGGTAAATATAGTACTCAATGGTCTTCCCAAGACATGGGATGCATTTGCTGCAAGCATGAACACAAGGAAGGACTATCCCACATTTGAAGAACTTTGGACTTGTTGTGAAAAATAAGAATCAAGGATTAGTGCAAAGGAGAAACCCCAAAATAAATACGAAGATCAAGCCTTCACATCAAGGTTCAATAATTTCAGGAATTTTGGTTCAAGGAAGAAACCAAATCAAGAGAAAGCTATGTCAAAAATACAATGCTTCAACTATCGAAAATATGGTCACTACAAGAATCATTGTCTTGAGTTAAATAAAAGGAAGGAAACACACAAAGCATTAGTTGCCGAAGAAAGGGAACCCTCAAAGAAGGCCAAGGAGGATAAAACAGACTTCTTCTTCTAAGACAAGGTAACAATATTCTTCATAATTCTTGTACATACCATGTTTACATAGTTTCTATACATATCTTGCATATATGTTTCTTGGAAGATAAGATGTTCAAAGAGAAACAATACCTATGGAAGAATGACAAGATAAGAATAACAATACACATGAAAAGATGAAGTACATTGACAATCCTTGGTAACAATTCATGTGGAAGCTATTAACATAAATAACAACTACAAGATAAGCCAAAATTAGAATCAAACTTGAAGAAACCTAGAAGAAGTAAAAACAGATAGAAGTCAGTGTTCAAGAGGAAATTAGAAAAATACTTGTGACACTTTTCAGAAGGCAATAAAGATGCAGACGGAAGCATGGACTCTCTTAGAGGGAGGGGGACGATTATATAATTCCAAAAGAAGAGCATGCATTCCTGCATGAAGAAAGTCTTAGGAGGGATATAATCCTAAATAATATGATCCATTGAGGATTATGAAGTATATATCCATGTTCCCATCAATGGTAGCAGCCATGAAAAGAAGAACGTGTTTAGTTTGACTTTAGAAGAAGTTTTATTCGAAAAGAATCCTTAAAGTATCCTTGGTTTTCCATCCACATCCATGATCCTATGATGAAAGTAAGAAGTCATGATCTTCAGGGCATGGAATCTATATAAAACTGCATGGACCCAAGAGCTAAACAGAAACATGAAGAAGAACATGAATATTCCCAGAGAGAAAGAAAATCCAGAACAACTAGTCATTATATCGAGAATCATAAGACTACCAGCTTGGTCTGAACCCTCTGGAAGCAATCAAGAAGAAGAAATGGAAGTTGTGATAAATAACAGTGTATGGAAGACTTATGAATGGAAGCATTGCGATATCCAGAACTAAAGGTTCTCCCAGATGGAGGGAGAAGACTATGATGATAACTTGTTCTAGTAACCAGACATACCTGAGCCATTATATCTCCTACAATATCCATGGATTGGAGTTCACATCATATGAATGTAAGAATTGTTCTCCTCAACAAAGTAATTGAACAAAAAAGCGTACGTAGAGAAACCTCAAGGTTTTGAGGTATACCAAAAAGAGACTCTTGTATGCAGATAGAAAAATATCTTGTATGGATTCAAACAACTTGGTGCAGAGTCTCCAATGCACAACATAAGCGTGGTGAAAACTTTTTATAACAGAGATATTGTATCAGAATGGTTACTCAGAAGTCCAGGATGATGGATTGCTAATCCATGACAAAGTATCATGATGACAAAAGAAGTGCCACTTGGACATGTTCCAGTTTGAGCCTTACCACGATGTTATGAGCTAGCAGGAAACAAAAGAGTTGAATCCAACTATATGAAGCCTTCAGAGAAAACCAGTGTTCCAGAAAGATCAAAGTACATTGAGATCAAGAATTACATTCTCCGTGATGAGGTCCGTAAAGGAGAAGTGGTTCTCCAATATATCTCCACAGATGAGAAATTAACACACATTTTGGTAAAGCCTCTGTCCAAGATGAAAAAAATTGTGTACTCAAGAAACAAGTTGGAGATCGTGGAGAGGACTTCCTTATTAAAAATGGAAGAGATGACTCCCAGGTTAGGAGGGAGCACTGATGTGTTATCGATTTATGGACAATCATTTTTCAGTTCAAAAATGGTCCAGGATGAGCAGTTCCTTTCCAATTCGGAAAGTGGATTGAGATTTCTGGAGGACAGACAATTTCTAGTTCAAAAAATGGTCCATATCGGACAGTCATTTTTGTAATGAAAATGGTTCGATAGATTGTTGATGTACCATAGACAACAATTCCCCTTGTGGCCAGTGTGGGGGAATTCTCTAGGACAATATTTCTTCGTGGCAGTTACTCTCAGTAGTGGTCAAGTAGAATGGTTTGCCTCGTCGGGAAGTCACTCTTTCGAAGTTCACAGTTGTGAGAAGTTTTGAAGAATGGTTCGTTTTGGAGGTTGGTGTAGGACAGTCATTTCCTTAGGAAATGGTCCGAACAGTCATTCCCTAGGGAGACTCATTCTTTCCAGGTTGCACTTTGTTTAGTGCCAGAGGAATGACCCAGTTAGGTGAATGGTCCAGGTTCAACAATCAAGGACAGGCATTCCTTAGGGCAGACTCATTCTCTCTAGGTTGCACTTTGTTTAGTGCTAGAGGAATGGCCCAGACAGGTGAATGGTCCAGGATCAAAAATAAAGACAGATATTCTTCTATGCTTGAGAAGAATAGTCCAGATATCTCATGGCTGATTTTTTACTTTCTGAAGGTAGATGCTCTTCCAAATCTCACAGATGTGAGTGGAAGAATGGCCCAGATGACTCAGTTTATATCATGATATTGTTTTTCTGTGTACGTTGATATCAGATGATATGATTGCTATGGATATTGTATGTCTCTGGACATTAGATGTATGCTACTGTGGTGGATGTGTTCCACTAGTTGTGACTATGTCTCACTGATTAAGTAGTTGTGTGTTACTTGGTGTGTTAGTGTACCATGGGATTGTAGTTGTGTACTACTATGGATAGACATAGTTGTGTTCTATTGAATGAAATTGTTCTGATTTCCATGAAGACTATCAGTAGTGTTGAAAATGATTATCAGCTAGATGGATAGTCAGTGTGCTTGTGGACAGACATTCTCCAAGAAGAGAATTGTCTAGATAGAACATATTGTTAGTGGACATGTATTCTTCCCGTGGAGAATGGTCTAGGTTGACAATTTGTTGACATGACACAGACTAGTATTTTTCCTAAGGCACAGATTATGGCCCGATTAGGAAAATGGTTCAGGACTGATATTTTCTAAGGTATATAGATTGAGACGGATCTCTATGACTTGATTAGAAAATATTCCTAGATTGAAATTCCTATAGGAATGGTCTCTGTAGTCCATGATGTAGCTTTTAGCATTTGTTGGGATAGTCATTCTTCTAGGACGTATGTCCAAATTAGAAGAATGATCCTTGTATCACTTTGTGGAGTGAATGACTTATTCAACATCATGCATGACTACTCAGATAGAGTATGTCTTCAATAGATGATGCAGTTGATGCTATTAGATGATAGTGATGATGGCGCTCGTGATATAATCATGAGATAGTCTATACGACTATGATGATGCTACTGGTTGAATGGTATGTTTGTTCTCAAGAGCATTTCCTTCAATACCTCCCTAGCTAGGAGGGAGAATTGATATTATGGTAGTTGCGGGAGGTATTTACCTCCACGTGTAACCCTGGTGAGAATAGAATATTCCAGGAAGCAAGAAGAAACCCTAAATCATTGAACATAACCCTATAAGACAAGTCAACTCAAGGAAATATTTAATATTAAGTATTTAGCCTCCATAATGAGAAGTCGACCCAGACATCTCAGGAAAAATAGTATAAATACAAGTAGCCAGACCTCATTTTGTATACACAACTCACAATTTCAGTTGGGAAGAAGTGCACACTGCAAAAACTGGGCAAGTGTGCAAGTTTGGGTAGTAGTTGCAACCGCAGCTACTACAATCTGTATTCTCAGTTTAGGCTTAGAATTTCTATTGGTTATGGTTGGAATTTATGATCAGTCTTTCTTGGTGCATTAGCCTTGGTTGGATATTGGTTTTCTTCCGGAATCATTCTCTGTCAAGGTTAAGGTGCTTGGAGGTGGCTTAGGCCTATGGTTGGGTGACAATATTGTTATATTGTTTATGGTTAAACAAGCACATCCATTATTTCTAACATATCCATCATTAATTCATCATTATTCCATCATTCATCATCTGTACCAGGGGGGTGGTACTCAAAATCCATACATGTACGTGGGAGTTGTTTCTAGCTAGTGACCTGAAGAGATGGGTTTTCATGCTTGTATGTTATTGAAGAGGCAAGTTTTTAGGCCCGTTTTTTACTGATGAAGTAGGTCGTCAGGCCTATGAGCATTCTCTCTAGGCGAGAGAACTGCTGGAAATTAATTCTCAATGTGGAAAGTTGCAGCGATATGGCTCTGAGACTCCCTATATGGCATGTTGTTGAAGCCTCGAAAGGGAAGTGGGGAAGCCGAAGGAATGTTGATCAGAGAAGGGGAACACTTCCTAGGGTGGGATAGACATAAGGGAGATGAGGGACTATAGGTTGTCTGGTAGAGTTGGCACCTCAGTCTGAGATTTTTTGTTGTCTAGGAGACCTTAGGTTGGCTTAAGATTTCCTTTTCACTGGTGGAGTTTTAGCCCCAGCTCGGGAGTGAACCACTGCTAATAGTTATGAGGAGTTTGTTCTATGGATGGGAGGAATGTGGAAGGTCTACATGTAGTTGGTGTTATTATTCATAAGATAAGTGTCTTTCATATGCTCATTTTAATTACTGTGTGTGTAATTATGAGTTATTGTTATGGAATCTTTGTTATAATTGTGTCTATGAATTCTTATTCTATGATGTTATTACTCTGCATAACTATCTTCATATGCATAACATATCAGTAAATCCAATTAGTATCATAATTTGGAATTTTGGTGTGGCATTGCCCACGAAGGATACGGGGATGTCACAATTCATAGGTTCCATTCATTGATTACAAGCATTTACATTTCCCATTAACTTGGGTAATTGAATATATTCAACATTCATACACAATTTAAACAAATAAAATTATGCACTTATCTGAACAAGGAAGTTGTGAATACCAACTGAATGAGAGAGAATGCATTTCCTCCCAACATTAGGCCATACTATAGAGTTTATTCCTACATTACTCCACCCTCGTGCCAAGCCATGATACCACAAGGGGAATGATTCAACTGGTTTCCCAACTTAACATGATCCAAGAAGGTTACTCTCCTTTCTCCTTTGACAAAAAGAGAAGTTTCCCCCTTCCCACCGAGCTCAATATTTATACAGGTTTATCAGGTGGTTTCTCAATTGGCACAATGGAGTCTGTTCTCTTCTAAATAGTCCCTCAGAAACCTCCCCTTACCATTGTTGGTTTCTTCCTAGTAAGCACTAGACTGTAGCCCTCTATTGCTCCATTATGCATTCAGGCCTTCTCTGTCTGAGGGTGATCAATCTTAAGTTGGACGAGTTTCCTATTTTCTTCAAGTAACTTTCTCTCTTCTCTTCATCTTGTGCTCCCAAACACTTATTTCCACTACACCGTACTCACTGAGTCTAGTGCTCACTCTTTCCTTTCTCAGGCTCTTTTCCTCCTCGAGCACCTTCATATTCTATTTTTTTATGCCACTCTCTTGGTGTCTAATAGTTAGCGCCCTCTAATCTTTTGTCTCTGCTTGTCTCTTGGGGGTTCATCTATTTTGTGTCTAGTGTTTTTTCTCTCCTTTGTCTGTCTTTCGTCAGTTGTCTGGTGGTCTTTTCCACCTTTGGTCTCTTCTTCCTCCTATCCTCTCAGGATTATGGTAGCCTCCTTGCAGACGCAACCCGTAGTCCTTAGTTCATATTATGAAGGGGGAAATATGTGGCGTCCTATTGTCAGGTCATTCAATTGGTCCCTTGCTTCTTCAAAAGACCAATTTGTCACAGTTATTAACTTCTTTAACCACTTCCCAGACCTTCCATAACTGGTCATGTGGCTCCATTCAAATCGAGTACGCAGGAAGGTGTAAGTTTACGCTTAGAAAGCATAAATTAGCTTGTTAAAAAACTTTATGTTTTCCTCATAAAAAAATCTCAATTCCACTTCACCCAACCAAATCAATCCATGCTTTATCAATTCCCACTTCCGCCTCATGGCTAGTACATTCAAGGTTGTTCTCTCTCATTGAGAGGTTTGGTTTCTTTTATTAATCAAAACATAATTACATGCTCCATAATTACATCATATCTAATCTTCAGCATAATAATTACAGTATTTAGGGAAAATAGAATGTTACATAAAAAACAATTACAACTAACTACTATCAAACCTAAAATTACTTTTGTTTTTTATATATTTTGTTACCTTGCCATTAGTACCAACAATTTTTTTTATTTTTTTTATTTTTATTTTTTTTAATCTGAACACAAGTTCAATTCATAGAAAACAAAAAAACCTATTTTCAACATACTGCAAGTTCCGAAATCTTGATAAACATAATATATTGTCTCCATAAAGAAAAAAAATGGTATACCTAACAATGTATTGACATTATATCAACTTAGACCAATAGTCTTTGCTTCCGCACATCAACATGGAATGATTCAATATTGGAATTCTATTTGTAAGCCAAAAAAATTACCACAATGAAACAAAAAAATCATGTCATTTGTCGAATAGGATAGAAAAAGCTTATTGCAATTGCTTTACTACATTATGTGCTTCTCATGTTCTGTTTATTTCGACACTCCCGGTAATCATATACATCGTATCAGCAAGCTCTACGGATATTTATATTTCAAATAGCGTTATCCAGATTTGTGTGGAAGAAATTGCTGGATATACAATTCTCCCGTTGATATTTATGAATTACAGGCTACAGTGGTTATTTTTTCAGTTAACTCTAGTACTTATATTGATTACACTCCACGAAAACGGCTGTTGTTGACGTCTGTTGATTTTTTCCTTAAACTTATCTTTTTTATAGATTAATTTAGGAGTGGGATAATTGCTGAACAATCTTTTCTTTCTAGTCATTTTTGGTACAGGTCTTTTGATGGTATAGTTTTAAAATTTTCAGTCAATCTATAATTCTAATCAATTTTTTGAATATTTAATTTGGATTGGTTTAAAATGGGACAAAATCCCTAAATTTTTTCTGAGATACATAAAGTTTTGATCCATTTAAAACAACTCAGCGATGTAACTAAATTAAATTCCTAAAAAATTTCTAAAGTTTTGATACATGTAAAACTCAGCGATGTAACTAAATTAAATTACTTTGATCTATGTAAAACTCAAAACTCATGTAAAACTCAGCGATGTAACTAGATTAAATTATTTGACGTTAATGTTAAAAGCTAATTTAAACGATTAAGTTGATTCGT
>ML787126.1:50924-61215 GCA_009831015.1 Picea engelmannii | reverse complement strand
ATTCCATGCCCGTGTCGAGTTCACGGGCTGACGCTTTTACACTATTATACATAAAATCTAATAAATTTAAGGCCACTTATCTATCAAGTTCCCTTAAAGTTTTTGTATAGAAGTTTGCCTTTCCCACGTCAGAGCATGGTGTACTGCAAACAAAATATCATAATTAGAATGGTTCACATATTTGAAATTGTCAAATCAACGTAATTGTCGTTTGAGAGCTATACGTGTGAAGCCGTGAATCCTTGGCAAGGCTATTCAGAGTAGTAACATAACAGTTTGCAGTAGTTTAAACGTTTTATTTTTTTTTTATTGTTTTTTTTAAATTTTTTTCTTTTGATTTTGTCAGAAATTAAATGATGAATGGTTGGATTTACAGATTTGAGTGCTTAAGTTTGTATAATCTAAATATTCTACCCGTTTGATTTTTCAGCAAGCTGAATACATTTATACATTCAGAAATGTAATTAACAATTGAAAATAACTATTTTATCCAAATTTACATCTTGAATTCAAAAAATAAACCGTTTAACCAACTCCTAAAGATCAATATTTTGGGAAGGCCATTCAGAATAGTAACATAAAAGTACTGACGGTCAACATTTTTGTATAGAAGTTTGCAATTCCCACGCCATATAGTCATTCACGTGAGAATGGTGTAGTGCAAACAAAATATCATAATTAGAATGGTTCACATATTTGAATTTGTCAACTCAACGTAATTGTCTTTTGAGAGATTATAGGGGTGAGGCCGTGATTCCTTGGGAAGGCCATTCAGGGTAGTAAGATAATAGCTTAATAATAAACATATAAGCCATAATATAATTTTAATGTATAGTTTGATAATTTGATATGTTAGAGTTTTTATTGGTTTTTTAATTAATTTTGTTGGAAATTTTATTAAAAATTGTTGTAACTTTAAATTTGAGTGATTTAGTTTGTATAATTTAAATGTTTAAAGGATTTTTCACGGTGTTGAATTTATTTATGGATTCAAAAATACAATTTGAACAACATAAAATTGTGATTTAGTATATGATCCTTCTTCATCTTTCTCAGTTTTTTAGTTGAAAACAATTGTATTATATGTGCCGATCCTTTCTGTTATTTCTGATAGATGTTATGGTTTTGTTCCATGTTTACTACACATCCATTAAAATAATAGATAGGTTTTTAATGGATATGATTTAACCCATCTTTAACTGCGCTATCTGTTAGATTCATAATGAAGAAAACAACAGAAACATGATGGAAATAACTCAAGCAATCAATAAATCATGATGAACAGAGATAAACAAATACGGGCAGAAAAGGCATACTCTATATTCATCAAATGAACAAATAATCATGTACATAGACATACACATATAATACAAAAAGATCATAATTGTCATGTAACTGTATAATAGTTAGGTAAACTAACTAACTTATGATTAGAGTTTTAACATCCCCCCTTAATTATAAGTTCGTTCTTGCCTAAAAAATTGTCACTACTTGACAATCAACCATGTGTCAAGCAGATATTCAGAGGGCTGGCTGAAGATGCTCTCCGAACTTTGAAAAAAATAGCAGAAGCTAATGTCTTCTACTAAATTGGTGGTTTAAGGGCCACAAACTCATTTGGTGGTTTCAGGATGACCACAAACCAATCTGATTGTTTCGAGATGACCACAAACTGAATGTCTAACAGAAAATGATGTCTTCTACTAAATGATATGGTTTTAAGTTGACCATAAACTAACAAGAACTCAAGGCTCAAAAATATGAAAATGTAGCAAGCAGAACTTCATGTCTTGTGCCCAATTGGTAGTTTTAAGATGATTGCAAACCATATCAACAACAATATGTTCAGGAACAAGACTGCATACTAGGAACTAGGTTGCATACTTGATCATCTGTTCACAGGCTCTAAATCAAACTTGGAACCTGACTGAAAACTTTAGATTTCCCCCCTGTCAGGGACAAGTGGTTCAAATTCCCTTGACCGTCATTCACAAGTATGGCCAAGAAGAGATCCATCACCTGTATAAGCTACTGGAACAATGTGTATGCTTACACAATGTAAAGTGGAAAAGGTTAATCAAACCGTCTTCCAACGGAGTCTGAAGAGTTGATCTTCAACTCAAAAGACTACATCAACTGGGCCCCGATCATACCCTATATCATCCAATCCTAAAAAACATGCATGCCCGTCCACTGTAGAAATATCTCCAATCAAGTACGATTGTACTTGTGTATAAATCGGTTGATAAGAATGCTCCAATAAATTGGATTCCAAAAGCCAACGCCATGTTCCTAACCATTCAAAATGAATATGTTTATGCTTTCTCTTATGACACCTTACTGAGAGGTGATTTGTCTTCCCACAAAATCTACATGGGTGAAGATCAAAACAATTTGACTTATCATGGCCAAACTCGTGACAGTGGTTGCACTGTATGGGTTCTTTATCCGACCGATTATCATGATCTGGAATATCTGTAGCAACATCATCATCAACAATATATTGTACCTATTCCTTACCTATTTAGGAGTTGGAGAGCACTCGAGGATTCTTGAGAGGAACACAGATATCCCTTCAAGAATCAGAGTCTAGGTCATATGAGCCTCTTGAAGAGATTCGTTAGAGATCCACTTCATCTGTCTTAGTGGAAACTTGGATATATCAATCAAGAACGTTGCTAGGAGATGTTGGTGATATAGCAGAGGAGAACCAATTGATGGAGGACACTTCCATTTGTGTTCTGAGAGCAGTTGAGCTCCATGTAGAGGTTGATCCAGCATTACACCCAGGATCTATGATACAACATGAGTCTACGAGAAACGACATGAGTATGTCGGAGCATACAGTGATGGGTGATAGCTCATAGAGATAGGCCGAGATATGCAGTTAGCTTCAGATGGATGTATTGGATTGCAGGGAGGATACACACTTAGGGGGGTATGTAGATGTCACTCCTTCGCAACAACACATAGTTATGATATCTCACCTTCACCATTTCAACAATGGCATGGCAGATGAGAGATGGATATTGGTTTACCATCATTTGGAGGAGTTACTTCTGGTTGTACCTAATGATTGGGGTTTAGTGATGACTACAAGAGAGCATTTATCATGGTTATCGGTAGACATGATTTTGGTCGAATCCTTGGGGTTGACCAAGGCAGGTGGTATTTTTCAGTCCTATGGTCAGCTACAAATGTCTTTGTTATCCTTTCCTGACACTTTTATCATATACAATAGCATGAGTAGGGATAGGCCATGGCTGAGGACATGGGGAGTGGCTAGTCCGAGACCACCTAACATGAGTATATTTACGACATCCAGCTAGATAGAGGTGGATTTTCATAGGCATCTATTTGAGACTTGGTGCATGATGGTGAGAATCATAGGGCAGGTGGCAGTAGATGAGCACATAGGGCTTCTGACAGTGATTAGTCTCACACAGGAGCAGTTAGAGGAGATTGGGAGTGACAAACTTCCAAATTCACCATGGGATCCTGGTGTTCATTTGGCTAGTGGGATGTTTTACTACAAGTTGACCCAAGTTGCGCTAGAGAGACACATATTCCACCATGGGTTGGTTTGGAGTGGGCTTGTAGGGATTTTTCTAATGGAGTGAGGCATATTTTCACTCTTGATCATCATGATCAGACATGGAGATGGTTAGGTAGGTACTCCTTCCACATAGATGTTTTCATAGGATATTGTAGTTTTTTAGAAAAATAGGACCGTGGAGCAATAAAATAAAACAAATGCGGAAACAAAACACAGAAAATACACAATACAATAGAGACATAGATTTGCGTGGTTCACCCAATGTGGGCTACGTCCACCAGAGAAATTTCCAGGTCCTTCCTTTATTATTATCCAACAAATGAAGGGATACAACCTACAACAAACCCGTTGTAACTTCCTCTTCTTTCTCTCACAATCTCCTATCTCATAATACAATATTCTTCATAATGCATAGATGCAATACATTTCCCTCATAACAGAGGGTTGCCTTCTAGGGGAAAAAACCCTAACTTAATTTCTACCGTTATATGTGCGACCTTATAATGAACGGTCCATATTTACAATGAAATTACAATATACATTTACAAGACATGTTTTCCTTCAGGGGCGAAGCAAAGGGGGTAACCCCCCTCTTCACTCCCCCGCATGGAAGTGTGTACATACTTCTGGGGTGTAAATACTTCATGGGGTATAAACACGGTTGAAAACAAAAGACCTCTGAATCAGGAAGATAATCAGGCTCTACAACCAACAATCTCCCACTTGGAGACTGATCTCAACAACTCCACCATTGATGTATATGCTGGAATGTGAACCTTCTTGGACCTGGAAAATTTATCATCTTCACCTTCATGCTTGAAGACCAACTGAAACTAAGCAAGAACTCAGTTTCTCCCTAGTTACTCCCTTTGTTAACATGTCTACAGGGTTTTGGCTAGTGTGTATCTTTTCCAACTTCGAATGTCCATCTTCCAAGGCAGATCGTATGAAGTGGTACCTCAAATATATATGCTTATTATTCAAATGGAAGGTTGAGTTCTTTGAAATATGAATGACACTCTCATTGTCATAGTACAACATGTTATTCTCCTTCTTCTTTCCCAATTCCTTCATAAACCTTTGTAACCAAATCATCTCCTTACTAGCCTCTGTAGCAGCAACATACTCTGCCTCTGTTGTTGAAAGTGAAACAACCTTTTGTAGTTTCAAAATCCAACTTATTGTTTTTCCACATATAGTAAAAACATACCCTGTGGTGCTCCTCCTACTGTCTTTATCACCTGCCATATCTGAATCAATATATCCCTGTAGAAAAGTGTTTGAACCTCCAAAACATAATGCATGAGTAGCAGTACCTCTCAAATGCCTGAGAATCCACCTTCTTCCTCCCAATGTTCTTTACCTAGATTGTTCATATACCTACTCACAACTCCCACTGCATGTGCAATATCTAGTCTTGTGCAAACCATTGCATACATGAAGCTGCCAACTATTGATGAATAAGGGACCCTGAACATGTATTCCATCTCCTGTGTCTTAGGACACATTTCCTTAGTTAATTTGAAATGGCTGGCCAACGGTGTATTAAGTAGTTTTGCATTTTTCATTCTAAACCTCTCAAACACCTTCTGTATGTACTCACCCTGAAACAATGTCAATTTGTGGTTTTTCCTGTCTCTTGTTATTATCATACCAAGGATTTTCTTTGCAGCACCCAAATCCTTCATCGCAAATGAGTTAGTTAATTTCTTCTTGACCAAATTTATATCCTGCATATTAGACCGTGCAACAATCATGTCATCTACATACAATAGCAATATAATATAGCTTCCATTTTATAGCTTTTTGAAATAAACATAGTGATTAGAATGACATCTACTATAACCCTGTTCTGTCATAAACCTGTGAAACTTCAAATACCACTGCCTTGGAGCTTGCTTTAGGCCATACAATCTCTTCTTCAACCGACATACCAAATTATCCTCCCCTTTGACCTCATACCCCTGTGGCTGCTGCATATAAATATCTTCCTCTAAATCCCCATGGAGAAAAGTTGTTTTAACATCTAATTGTTCAAGATGCAAATCTTCTACTGCCACATGACTTAAAATAGTCTTAATTGAAGTTATTTTAACAACAAGAAAAAATATTTCATCAAAATCTATACCTTACTTTTGTGCAAACCCCTTTACAACAAGTCTAGCCTTGTATCGCTTTATTCCTCCATCTTCTTCCTTCAACTTGTAAACCAATTTATTCTGCAATGCTCTTTTTCTTGTAGGCAACTGAACCAAGTCCCAAGTATGGTTATTTACCAAGGAATCCATTTCCTCTTTCATACCTTGCTCCCACTTCTTTTTGGTGTCTACTTGCATTGCCTCTTCATAACATTCTGGTTCACCAGAATCAATCAACAATAAATAATACAATGAAGGAGAGTATCGTTCAGGCGGTCTACTTAACCTGGTAGATTTTCTAACAACACTTACAGGTGTTTGAGGTACCTGTTTCTCCTATTATTGTACATTTTGATTTTCTAGTTCCTTTGGAATTTCTTTTTCAGTGATCTCATCAAACATTGTGTATTCTTGTTTTTCTTTTTCTTGTTTCTTTCCTTTCAACTGATCTTTGTACGTCACCTTCTCATTGAATATGACATCTCTACTCCTAATGATTTTGTTATTTTCATAATCCCATAATCGATAACCAAAATCATTAACACCGTATCCAATAAAGGTACACTTCTTGGATTTTGCCTCAAGCTTTGTTCTATTTTCTTTATCAATATGGACAAATGATTCACAACCGGAAGTTTTCAAAACAGAATAGTTTACCGTTTTTCTTGTCCATTCCTCCTCTGGAATCCTACCATCCAAAGAGCTTGAAGGTCCTATGTTTATTAAGTAAACAACAGTATCTACAACATCTTTCCAGAACTGTAAGACAAACCAGCATGCAATCTCATAGTCCTTGCACGCTCCACGATTGTCCTGTTCATCCTTTCTGACACACCACTTTCTTGTGGTGTTCTTGGAACTGTCTTCTCTCTACGAATCCCATGGTATGAATAGTAATCATCAAACTCCTTTTTGCAATATTCGCCTCCATCATTTGATTTGAGACACTTCAAACTTTTTCCTGTCTCATTCTCAACCAAAGATTTCCATTTCTTAAAAGTATCAAAAACATCATATTTTTGTCGAATGCAATAAACCCAAGTTTTTCTAGTTGCATCATCAATAAAAGTAACATAGTAACGAGAGACACCAAGAGATGATACATGAGCTAGTCCCCATACATTTGTATGCACAATATCTAACATTTCATTCTTCTTTTCTTTTCTGACTCTGAGAAATCTGACTCTCTTATGTTTTCCATAAACACAATGCTCACAGAAGTCCAAATCAATTTGTTTAAGATCTGGCAACAAATTTCTTTTGTGAAGTATCTGCATACCCTTCTCACTCATGTTTCCAAGCCTATGATGCAAAAGTGTTGTATCCACTCCTGTAGAAGCTAAAGATATAGAAGAGTCAGTATTACCAGTACATAAATACAATGTACCTACATTCTCTCCTTTTTCTATCACCAATGATCCTTTGATGACCTTCCACATCTTATCTGTAAATATGGATATACAAACTTCACTTGCCAACTTCCCTATTGAAATTAGATTTTTCCTTAACTATGGAACATGTCTTACCTATTTCAACAATCATTGGTTTCCATTGCATTGCTTTATTTTTACCTTTCCCATTCCAACAATTTTGCATGGTGCATCATCACCCAAATGAACCTGTCCAAAATCACCTTGAACATAAGAGGAGAAAATGTTTCCTATGGGGTATGGCATGAAATGAAGCCCCTGAATCTACTACCCGAGACTCAGAAATATTATCTATAGAAAGAATCAAAGCATCTTGTAACACATCACATGTTACATTTTCTTCCTAATTTCTCTCTTGTTGTCCATCTCTTTGTTTCTTTGGAGTTCTGCAGTCTTTCTTCAGATGTCCTTTCTTCCCACAATTCCAACACTCTATCTTTCCAAGTCTGGATTTGGATATACCATTCCTAGAATTATCGTGGTTCCCTAAGCCCTTTCCTCTATCCTTTTGTCTTTCCCTATTCTCCATGTTCAACGCATTACCTGATGTCTCACCTGTTCTTTTCCATCTCATTTCCTCACTAAGGATAACACCAACAACATCATCAAATTTTAAAGTATTTGAACCAGATACAGAGTCACTTACAGCCATGACCAAGTCGTTCCATCTTTCTAGCAATGAGAACAAGATTAGAATAGCCCTGACCTCATCATCAAAGTCAAATTTTACAGAAATTAGTTGATTAGTAATCGTATTAAAATCATTCAAATGATCTGCAACAGACCCTCCTTCTGACATATTCATATTAAACAATTTCTTCATTAGAAATACCTTATTGGACGTCGAGGGTTTTTCATACAATTTAGCCAATGCATCCATCAAAGCCCTCGTTTTCTTTTCTTTCGAAATATTGAAATCCACCGACACTACCAAGCTCAGCCGTATCGTTCCTAGAGCCTTTCTGTCAAGAATCTCCCATTCTTCATCCCATAGCCATCGAATTCTTTTCTACTCCGCCCAATGGCATGAATAGATCCTTGTGATATAAATAATCTTCCATATATATCTTCCATAATTGGTAGTTTTGGTCGTTAAATGTTTCGACCCTAAAATTTTCATCTTCCGACATTGCTCCCACTTGAACCAGGAACCCTCCTTTCCTACGAGTTACCTTTCGCTTTGATACCAGTTGTTAGAAAAATAGGACCGTGGAGAAATAAAATAAAACAAATGTGGAAACAAAACACAGAAGATACACAATACAATAGAGACACAGATTTATGTGGTTCACCCAGTGTGGGCTACGTCCACCAGAGAAATTGCCAGGTCCTTCCTTTATTATTATCCATCAAATGAAAGGATACAACCTAAAACAAACCCATTGTAACTTTATCTTCTTTCTCTCATAGTCTCCTATCTCAGAATACAATATTCGCCATAATGCATAGCCGCAATACATTTCCCTCATAACATTTCGCGGACACCGCAGAGGGGGTAACCCCCTCTGCACTCCCCCGCATGGAAGAGTGTACATACTTCTGGGGTGTAAATACTTCATGGGGTATAAACACAATTGAAAACAAAAGACCTCTGAATGAAGAAGATAATCAGGATCCACAACCAACACAGTTCACTTCCTGATATGGGATCCAAGGGGTGGAGTGTATGATTGTTCATATTTGGATGGGTTCTACGGTGTCTCCTATAGGTGGACGTGGGATCCTAGTATTATATTTGGAGAGATTTGGTTATTTCTTGAGGACAAGAAATTTTCTAGAAGGGAGGACTGTAATGTCCCCACTTTGGGACATCATTATATTACACAATGTTATGATGACCAGGGTGGCCAGTTGCAGATTATAGCGAGTATGGGGATTATTGAGAGGAATTTTGGGGTCCATATTACATCGCTCATCCCATTTCATCATTATGATCCATTCCGCATAGGTTGGCTTTGGTTTCGTTGCATTCCGATGATTTCCATGATTCTGAGTGTTTTGAGCTATAAGTTAATTAAATTCATTGAAGAGGTCATTTTGGGCATATTACTTGGAGGAACCTCTCAGTGTAATAGCTCATTGGAATTGAGAGGAGCAACACTATAGAATGGAATGATGAGAAGTGACTTTCAGTGGCCAAGGAAGCCACAAGGAGAGATAACGCGCTTTTCAGAGGTAAAAAGGTTAATTAATTAATTAAACTGATTTAATTAATTAATTAAATATTAATAAAATGAAAGTCACTTTTGAGGGACAAGGTGAGCATGAAGTATAAAGGAAAGGCAAGGTCCTCTATTCATTCAATTCATGTATGTTTATCATTTTGATATCAGGCTTCTAGCTAGAGAATCCATACCTTAGGGGTTTTGAGGGTTTTGACTTAACAAACCCTAGAGGACGATTCGGTGGTGAAAGATTCCATCTAGCTTGTCCCAAGATTGGTATCGGGGATGAAATACGCCCCCACACCATTCTAGTGTAGATATACTCAGTGCAGGAGGGTTCAATGCAAGAGGGTTCTACACCAGCCACAAGCACAGGAAGAAAGAGAGGGTGCAGCATTAGGGATTTCCAGCAAGGGGGGCGTACCTGTTAAGAACCAATACTGGATACAAAAGAACCACAACAGATATAGAAGAACTATATAGAAAAACACAACTTTATTACTATCAAACCCTTGAGGTAGGGAAACACCATACAATGGATCCCATTATGGAAGGGATCCTCTCTTGTTCACTTGCCTCTTCGAGGGGCCATCCTCCTATTGAGCTTCAACTCCAAATACAATACTTATTTTCATGTCTCATTACATTGTTTGAACCTGGCTCTGATACCACTTGTTAAGAACCAATACTGAATAAAAAAGCACCACAACTGATATACAAGAACAATATAGAAAAACCACAACTTTATTATTACCAAACCCTTGAGGTAGGGCAACACCATACAATGGACCCTATTATGGAAGGGATCATCTCCTGTTCACTTGCCTGTTCGAGGGGGCAACCTCCTAATGAGCTTCATCTCCAAATACAATAATTCTCTTCATGTCTCATTACATTGCTTGAACCTCTTTATATAGTGCTACCATCACCTAAGAACATTCTAGAGGAGGAATCTTCTAGAAGTAGAACCTTCTAAGAAGTCCTCTTACATTTATTATATCT
>ML787126.1:12424-44305 GCA_009831015.1 Picea engelmannii | reverse complement strand
TTCTTTGGAGTGAAGGAGGTATATTATTTGGATCATATTGTATCTCATGAAGGTGTCAAGGTCCCTAACAAGATTAAGGCCATGATGGACTGGTCGATTCCCAAAACATTGAAGAATCTTAGAGGATTTTTGGGATTGACAGGTTACTACCACAAGTTTGTTCAGCACTATGGAAGAATAGCAACACCTTTAATGGCACTAACTAATAAGGATGCATTTTCATGGACTCCAGAGGCAACTAAAGATTTTGAACAACTTAAAGAGGTGATGTGCAAAGCTCCTGTCTTGACCACTCCAGACTTCAAAAAAACCTTTATTATGCAATGTGATGCCTCGGGAAATGGAATTGGTGTTGTCCTAATGCAAGAAGGAAGGCCCCTGGATTTTGAAAGTCAACCACTCAAGGGAAAGGAATTACACAAACCCATTTATGAGAAGGAAATGATGGAAATATTACAAGCATTGAAGAAATGGTGTCCTTACCTAATAGGTAGGCACTTCAAGGTCAAAATAGATCATGATAGTCTTAAATACTTCTTGGACCAAAGACTATCTTCAGAAGAAAAACAAAAATGGGTAACCAAGATATTGGGTTATGATTTTGAAATCATCTATAAAAATGGGAAGCAAAATGTTGTGGCAGATGCACTCTCAAGAAAGGATGAAGATGTTGAGGCCCTTCTCTATGCTATCTCGATCATCCAACCCGATTGGATAATAGAAGCAAGGGATGAATGGAAGAATGACAAAAAAGTGTGGACTCTCATTCAAAGGTTACAACAGGATTCCAGTGCATCAGATACATTTACATGAAAAAATGATTCACTATGGTACAAAGATCGCTTATATTTATGTAAGAACTCCCAACTTAAACAAAAGGTACTATTGGAATTGCACACCTCTCCAGTAGGAGCGCACTCAGGATTTTTTAAAACCTACCATAGAGTCAAGAAGGATTTTTTTAGGGACAGCCTTAAAACTGATGTTCAAAGGTTTGTGGCAGAATGTTTGGTTTGCCAACAAAATAAGGTGGAAACAATTAAGACCCCAGGTCTTTTACAACCATTAGCCATCCTAAGTCAGCGTTGGGAGGAGGTTTCCATGGATTTCATCACAGGGTTAACGAAGTCTAAATTTAAGAGTGTCATCATGGTGATTGTTGATAGACTGACCAAGTACGCACACTTTTGTGCACTCTCTCATCCCTTGAAAGCTAGTATAGTTTCCACTGCATTCATGGGGACAGTTCAAAATCTACATGGTAGCCCAAATATTATTTTAAGTGACAGAGATCCCATCTTCACTAGACATTTTTGGACATAATTATTTTCTTGTTTGGGTACTCAATTGGCTCATAGCTCATTCTATCATCCTCAATCTAATGGACAAACCGAGATAGTGAACAAATGTCTGGAAGGATACCTTCGTTGCTTTGTGATGTAGACCCCCAACCCTTGGGCCGAGATCATCTCAGGATCTTCACTACAACCACATTGATCTCTCATCCCCTAAAGTTTATAATTCCCTAACACTGACATGTTCATCAATCTTTGGCTCCTCAATGGTTTTTCGTCTTTTCAGGGTTTCGGACTTCGCGATTTCGTGAATCCTGTCGACGAGCGCCTTACCTCTTCGACCTACGAAGCCCGAAATACAAAACTCACGACCTTTCTTGCCACTTATTTCAGCTTTTCGGGACTTGAGTGGACGACCAACACACATCCCTCTTTCCTTATGATTTCCCAGTTTTCAAAATTCCTCCCCTTATGATCTTTCGGGATTCTCCCCGACGTTTGACCAACCCTGTGACCTTCATCACACGTGTCCTCCAACAAGTACCTGTGACCCTGCCTTTTCAACTTCCTACTCTTCGCGATTTCAGTAGTTGCGATGGCGTGCAACTCTACCTCTCGACTCCCAGAGTCCCGAAACCCGAATTGACGAAATCCCGAAAATCCCCTTTAAGTTCTATCGCGCTTCACGACTTTGGGATTTCCCTTTCACTATGTCTCGTCCCTTCTCATCAGGATTCTGAGTATGTCGAACCCCGAAACACAGAAATGGTGCTATCCCACTTCTAAGGAGATCAACGGTTGTGGTTCTTCCCTAGATTCGACGGTTGGCGTGATTTCGTGTACCAGGAGTTCGTGATGCTCTCGATTCCAATCACTGTCTCCTCGAGATCCTAGATCCCAAAAAGTCGAAATGTTGAAACGCTCCTCCGCAACTTCTTCACGTTTTTCGATTTTGGAGCTTCTAATGTGGAGTACCCTACTCCTTGTCAATGAAAATGCCAAAATGCCGATTCCCGAAATGCCGAAAAAAATGTCCTGCCGCGATTTCTGATTTCGGACTTTCCTCTCTCCTGTGTCCCGATCACTTGTCCTCAGAAATTCTGAAACCCCGAATTCTAAAGTTCCGAAATTTCGACCTCGTCGCTCTTCGCCCTTATACACGAAACTCTTTTCGTGTTTCGGGGATTTGATCAACCAAAGTTTTCGTCCACACTTCGGACTTATGACCCCTGAAATGCTGAAATGATCTCAATGGTCCAATGATCGAAATCAACGGTCCACGTTAAATCCTGCTCTTTGAAGGTGTATTTGTCCAAAGCTTAAATTCCCTGCAACTTTCTTGGATCCTACGGTCCTCGCTATTTCGGGAGTTCTCCTCAGAGAATTTTGACCGTTCAGTTCCTCCTCAAGAACCTCTGTTTCAAAAATCGACTGTGCGATCCTTGTCTGGGACGTGACTTTTGCACACCACTTGGGCTTCCCGCTTTCTCTTGAATGATTCGAAGGCCCTAACCCTTCTGATATTTCTTCACAACTCAAGACTTCAAGAAGACTTCTGTACACACTCTTTGCGGCAATCCTTCAAATACTTCAGCGTATTTGAACCCTCGAATATGTGCACTTTCTCTGCAACAACAGTCTTTCAATCTCTCAACCTTAGTTGATAAATTCTAAGGTTTCGCCCAGCCTGCGCACACCTTGCATGGCTCTTGTGCTTTGCCTACACTTCTGTGTAAATGAGAACAACGATATCCCTCCTGAGATTTCAAAGATGAACTTTGAACCTTCGTCAATGCACTTCTCACAAGAAATTCTCTTACTCAGGAAGAGAAACAATTGAAACTCATTCTCCTTCTCTTAAATTTAAAACATTCAACATGAAATCATACATTCACAGTACTAAAGCAAATGCATAACAGATAGCATAAAACAACTGTAAGCAGACCATTTAACATGTACAAACAGAAAACATCATAACACCATAAATCTGAATTAAAGATTCATATATTAATTCAAAGCTCCTGTACATGAGTTCTTCTTCTCAACTCTTTGCTACAGTTATCCTCTTCTCTATGCTAATGTTCTAATGATACAATGATACAAAGATGAGGGTGTCTATATCCGTTTTCCCTCCTGTTCCTAAAACTGTCTAATCTGGAATTTAAATCTACCTACTTTCATTAACTATGCATAAATGCATCTACCTCCTACATATGACAGTGAATTGCTCATGATATGTTTACAATACGCAAGTAGGCCTCTCTTTAACCATTACATTAATGCTTCAAAAACATTTCCAAAACGTGTAAAATGTATGTTTCACTTTCCAGCTGTCTTCTTCCTTCATGCTCGCTTGGCTGGCTGCTTGCGATGCTCCTGCATCATACTCCCTTGCTTGAAAATTTTCATGAACTCTTGTTCATGATCTCTTGCACGGTCTGTCCATGCTTCCAAATTTCTTCTTCATCCTCCCAATTGGCATCTTCAACTGGATGTCCCTTCCATTTGACCAAGTATTCAAAATACTCTTTCCTCTTGGTCTTCCTGCTGACCCTCTTATCAATTATACTTTCCATCTATGGCTTTTTAACTACAGGCATTTGTTTGGTCCACTAAACTTATGTCTGTTCATTCTCTTCCCCTGCTTCTTCAATTTTGTAAGGGAACAAATCCGAGATGTTGAATATCGATGAAATTCCGATCCCATCGGGTAATTTGATCTCATATGCATTTGCCCCAAATTTCTTTATGATCTTGCATGGTCCAATCTTCTTCATTTTCAGTTTGTTATATGTTCCCCTTGGGAACCTTTCTTTCCTCGGATGTGCAAGAATCAGATCACCAACTTCAAACTAAATTTCTCTCCTATGTTGATCTGCTCTGCATTTATACTCTTGATTCAAATTTTGCAAACGTTCCCTCAGTTGGCTGTGAAGTTCCTTCATTGCTTCTGCAAAATCCTCTGCACTAGCACTTCTAGTTTCATTCTGTTCTGACTCCTTCAATTCATAAACTCCCCTTGGTTTCATTCCATATACAATTTGGAATGGACTCTGTCCTGTGCTTCTATTGATCGAATCATTATAAGCAAATTCCGCCTGTGGTAGAATGTGATCCCACTGACTGTGGTGTTCAGTCACTAGACTCCTCAGTAAATCTCCCAATCTTTTGTTTACAACTTATGTTTTCCCATCCATATGAGGGTGATATGCTGAGCTAAATGACAAATTTGTCCCCAGCTTCTTCCATAAATTCCTCCAGAAATGTCCCACGAACTTGGTGTCTCGATCTGAAACAATACTCCTTGGTAAGCCGTGAAGTCTGATAACTTCTTTGAAAAATAGGTTCGCAATATGAGTTGCGTCGCTGGTTTTCTGGCATGGTATAAAGTGTGCCATCTTTGAAAATCTGTCTACCACCACAAAGATTGAATCAAACCCTCTTTGCGTTCTTGGCAGCCCCAATATAAAATCCATTCTCACTGCATCCCATGGCCTCTCAGGTATGGGTAATGGTTGGTATAACCCTGTGTTTTACCTTTTTCCCTTTGTGTGCTGACAAATTCTACATCTGTCCACAAATATTTTGACATTTGTCCTCATCCCTAGCCAAAAATATGAGCCATTTAATTTCAAGAACGTTTTTTCATGACCGAAATGTTCGGCCAATCCTCCACTATGTTTTTCTTTCAACAGATTCTCCCTCATGGAGCATTTTGGAATACACAGTTGATTGCCTCTGAATAATAATCCATCCTAGATCATATATTCAGTCCATTGACTTCTGTCTCTAAGAATTGGATTCTCAGATGCCTCATACGCCTCTTTGAAATCTGGGTCATCTCTGTACATGTCCTTGAGGTTATCAAAACCCAAAGTTTTGACTCTGAATTCCTGCATCAACAAACATTTCCTGCTCAAAGCATCAACAACTTTGTTAGCAGTTCCATAAATATGTTTAATTACAAAAGTAAAATTCTGCATGTATTCAACCCATTTAACATGTCTTTGGTTCAACTTCTCCTGTTGAGTCACGAATTGTAAAGCATGATTGACACTGTACAAAACAAACTCTTTAGGAACCAAATAATGTCTCCATTTCTTCAGCGCTTGTATGACTGCATAGAATTCCTTTTCATATGTTGAATATTTAATATTTGCTTCATTCAGTTTCTCACTGAAGTATGTGATCGGTTTGTCATCTTGGCTCAAGACTGCTCCAATTGAAAATCCACTTGCGTCACACTTGACCCGAAACATCTTGTTGAAATCTAGAAACACCAAAATTGGTCGTTCTGTAATCTTCTTTTTCAGCAAATTGAAACTTTTCTCTGCTTCCTCGGTCCAATGAAAAGATTTATGTCTTTTATTCACCGTGTCCATCATCGGTGCGCTAATTCCACTGAAATTTCTAATAAATCTCCTATAGAAACTATCCAACCCATGAAATCTTCTAACTTCAAATATACTCTTCGGCGATGGCCAATTCTTAATCACCTCCACTTTATCTGGATCCATTTTCAGCTTATCTGCAGAGATAACAAACCCCAAATAAATGAGCTCTGTCCTCATGAATGATGATTTCTTCATATTTATCAACAACTTCTCTTGTTGTAGTCTCTTCATCATTGTAGCCAAATGCTTCCAGTGTTCTGTTTCTGTCTTGCTAAAAATCAATATATCATCAAGGTATACAATGACAAATTTTCCTATAAAATCTTTCAGGACTTCATTCATCAATCTCATG
Organism: Picea engelmannii; assembly: GCA_009831015.1. NCBI lineage: Eukaryota > Viridiplantae > Streptophyta > Pinopsida > Pinales > Pinaceae > Picea > Picea engelmannii. The sequence continues at coordinate 38,264 of ML787126.1, read as the reverse complement.
AAAGTACTAGGCGCATTTGTTAAGCCAAATGGAATAACAATCCATTCATACATCCCCTCATTCATCTTGAATGTTGTCTTCCATCCATCACCTTCTCTCATTCGGATTTGATGATACCCGCTTTTCAAATCAATCTTTGAAAACAATTTTTCTCCACTCAAGCAATCCATCAAATCATCCATCCTTGGCAAAGGAAATCTATATCTGATGGTAATCTTGTTGATTTCCCTTGAGTCTGTACACATCCTCTAGCCTCCATCTTTCTTTGGGTTGAGCACTGTTGGAATAGCGCATGGGCTCAAGCTCTCTCTAACCAATCCTTTGTCCATTAAATCTTGGACCTGTTTCTTGACCTCTTGATTCTCCTGCAACGCCAACCTGTACATTGCTTTGTTTGGTAAACTAGCTCTAGGTATGGTATCAATATGATGACTTATACTTCTGATCGGCGGAAACGAACAAGGCAGTTCGTCCACTACTATATTATTGAACTCTTCCAACAATTTCTAGATTTTCTCTGTTAAATCATCCACTCTTGTACTGGTCAAAACAATTTTAGGCTTCCTGACCACAATAAATTGTGTATCTTCCTTTTTCTTAACCTCCTTAAGAAGTTCCTTCCCACTCATGAGAAGTACAGTGTTGCTCACTTCTGGTTTCATTTATTTATCCTTAATCGGAAACAACATGTGAGTTCTCCCATTCTTCTCTAGGGTGTACATGTTCTTTCCCCCATCATGAATTACATTCCTGTCATATTGCCACAGTCTACCCAACAATAGATGACAAGCATCCATGGGAATGACATCACATAATATTTCATCCTTATATCCTCCTATTTTAAATTCAACTAAACATTGTTTACTGACATTTAACTAATGTCCTTTTTGTAGCCACGAAACTCTATATGGGCTTGGATGTTCAATAGTTTCCAGCTCCAGCTTTTCTACCATCTCTGTATAAACGAGATTGTCTATGCTACCACTATCCACGATGACTTTGCATACCCTGTCTTTGGTCTTGTAAGCAGTCCGAAAAAGTCTGTTCCTTTGGGTTGGGTTCTCTGCCTCCTTCTCTGGCGTTAAGAGAACTTTCCTCATCATTAAAGATCTTCCGCCCTCAGCATCTTTTGCCTCAACATTCCATCCTTGAGCTTCGACAATGTGAGTTTCACCTCCTTCTTTCTTCTTATCTGGACACTCATAATATTTATGTTCGATTTTTCCACAGGTAAAACATTTCACTTCACCACCTCTGCCTCTTCCTCTTCCTCTGGCTCGAGGAAAAGTGTTTCTGATCGGTGGCAACGAACAAGGCAGTTCGTCCACTACTATATCAGTGAACTCTTCCAGCGATTTCTGGATTTCCTCTGGTAAATCATCCACTCTTGTGCTGGTCAAAACAATTTTAGGCTTCCTGACCACAATAAATTGTGTATCTTCCTTTTTCTTAACCTCCTTAAGAAGTTCCTTCCCACTCGTGAGAAGTACAATGTTGCTCACTTCTTGTTTCACTTATTTATCCTTAATCGGCAACAACATGTGAGTTATCCCATTCTTCTCCAGGGTGTACATGTTCTTTCTCCCATCATGAATTACATTCCTGTCATATTGCCACAGTCTACCCAGAAATAGATGAAAAGCATCCATGTGAATGACATCACATAATATTTCATCCTTATATCCTCCTATTTTAAATTCAACTAAACATTGTTTAGTGACATTTACCTGATGTCCTTTTTGTAGCCACGAAACTCTATATGGGCTTGGATGTTCAATAGTTTCTATCTCCAGCTTTTCTACAATCTCTGTAGAAACGAGATTGTCTATGCTACCACTGTCCATGATGACTTTGCATGCCCTGTCTTTGGTCTTGTAAGTAGTCTGAAAAAGTCTGTTCCTTTGGGTTGGGTTCTCTGTCTCCTTCTCTGGCATTAAGAGAACTTTCCTCATCATTAAAGATCTTCCGCCCTCAGCATCTTCTACCTCAACATTCCATCCTTGAGCTTTGACAATGTGAGTGTCACCTCCTTCTTTCTTCTTATATGGACACTCATAAGATTTATGTCTGATTTTTCCACAGGTAAAACATTTCACTTCACGACCTCTGCCTCTTCCTCTTCCTCTGGCTTGAGGAAAATTGTTTCTATCAGCGTATTGTCCTCTCTGTGAGCTTCCACCTCTCTTAGTTTGAGTTTGAGGTTTCTTCCACTCTTCTTTAGGTTTCTGATTCATGTCTTGGGAAATTGTTTTGCCTCTAGATTAACTTCTGCCTCGGCCTCTATGACCTTGATTCTGGCTCAACTTCTCTTCATCTTTTAGAGCTATCTGATAAGCATCCTCCACATTCTGAAAGCTCATCATGCTCATCTCATCTTGAATGTCATACCACGGACCATTCATGTACCTGGCAACATTTTCATCATCGCTTTCCTGATGACCTTCTCTAATGTTTATCTTGTAGAACTCTTCAGTGTATTCTTTCACTGACATCAGCTTCTGTCTCAAATTCTGCATTCTCCAAAACAGAGTAATTTGATAATCCCTGGGTATAAATTTGGCTTTCATCTTTGCAACCATTCTATCCCATCTTTTGATTTTCTGCTTTCCTTTGCAACGTCCATTAGCCTGCAGTTCATCCCACCACAGTGCTACATGTCCATTAAGTCTTGTGACAGCATGTTTGACCTTCTTATCTTCCTCGACGTCCTCATAGTCAAAATATTTATCCAGAGCTCTAATCCAGTCTAGAAGCTCCTCAACATCCAGGTTTCCCTCATACATGGGAATCTCCATTTTTGCCCTGACACCTATCCTTATAATAGCCCTGAATAGGCATTCTTCCACAGCATCTTCAACTGCAACTTCCTCGGTTCTGGCTTCATTTTCACTTTCAGATTCGCTAATATCCCCAGCGTCAACTGTGTGCCTCTGTGTTGTCTCCATGGCATCAAGCCTGGCACGTAATTTATGCATCTCTCTTTCCCTTGCCGGGTTAGGTAATTGTCTGTCTCTTCTTCTTGGCATTTCCCTTTCCTCTGGTGGATCAGGTATTTTCTTATCTCTTCTTCTCGACGACATGACTGTAAAATTCCTCTTTTCTCTACTAAAGAAAGCAAAGAAATCTTTCTAGCCTCTGATACCACAACTGACGCAGACCACCAACCCTCGGGCTGAGATCCGCTCAGGATCTTCACTACAACCACACTGATCTCTCTTCCCCTAAAGTGTTGAATTCCCGAACCCCGACACGTTCATCAATATTTGGCTCCTCAATGGTTTTCTGTCTTTTCGGGGTTTCAGACTTCACGATTTTGTGAATCCTGTCGACGAGCGCCTTACCTCTTCGACCTCCAAAGCCCGAAATACCAAACTCACGAACTTTCTTGCCACGTATTTCAGCTTTTCGGGACTTGAGTGAACGACCAACACACGTCCCTCTTTCCTTATGATTTCCCAGTTTCTGAAATTCCTCTCCTTATGATCTTTCGGGATTCTTCCCGATGTTTGACCAACCCTGTGACCTTCGTCACATGTGTCCTCCAACAAGTACCTAGGACCGTGCCTTTTTGGCTTCCTACTCTTCGTGATTTCGGGAGTTGCGATGACGTGCAACTCTGCCTCTCGACTCCCGGAGTCCCGAAACCCGAATTGCCGAAATCCCAAAAATCTCCTTTAAGTTCTATCATGCTTCGCGATTTTGGGATTTCCCTTTCACTATGTCCCGTCCCTTGTCATCAGGATTCCCGGTATGCCGAAACACCAAACTGGTGCTATCCCACTTCTAAGGAGATCAATGGCTATCGTTCTTCCTTAGATCCGACGGTTGGCACAATTTCGTGTACCGGTAGTTCATGATGCTCTCGATTCCAATCACTGTCTCCTCGAGATCCCGAATCCCGAAATGCTCCTCCGCAACTTCTTCGCGTTTCGCGATTTCGGAGCTTCTGATGTGGAGTACCCTACTCCTTGTCAACGAAAATTCTGAAATTTCGATTCTCGAAATGCCGGAAAAAATGTCCTGCCGCGATTTCCGATTTCGGACTTTCCTCTCTCCTGTGTCCCGATCACTCGTCCTCAGAACTTCCGAAACCCCAAATTCTGAAGTTCTGAAATTTCGAACTTGTTGCTCTTCGCCCTTATACACGAAACTCTTTTCGCATTTTGGGGATTTGATCAACCAAAGGTTTTGTCCACACTTTTGACTTATGACCCCTGAAATGTCGAAATGATCTCGATGGTCCAATGATCAAAATCAATGGTCCATGTTAAATCCTGCCCTTCGAAGGTGGATATGTCCAACTCTTAACTTCCTCGCAACTTTCTTGGATCCTACGGTCCTCGCTATTTCAAGAGTTCTCCTTGGAGAATTCTAACCATTCAGTTCCTCCTTAAGAACCTCTGGTTCAAAAATCGACTCTGTGATCCTTCTCTGGGACGTGACTTCTTCACACCACTTGGGCTTCTCGCTTTCTCTTGAATGATTCGAAGGCCCTAACCCTTCTGAGCTTTCTTCACAACTCATGTCTTCAAGAATACTTCTGCATGCACTCTTTACAACAATCCTTCAAATACTTCAGCGTATTTGAACCCCCGACTATGTGCACTTTCTCTACAACAACAGTCTTTCAATCTCTCAACCTTAGTTGATAAATTCTAATGTTTCGCCCAGCCTGCGCACACCTTGCACGGATCCTGTGCTTTTCCTGCACTTCTGTGGAAATGAGAACAATGATATCCCTCCTTATCTTTTAGAGATAAACTCTGAACCTTCGTCAACGCACTCCTTGCGGACGTTTCACTACACTCCTTGCAGGAAATTCTCTTACTCAGGAAGAGAAACAATTGAAACGCATTCTCCTTCTCTTAGATTTCAAACATTCAACATGAAATCATACATTCACAGTACTAAATAAAATTCATAATAGATAGCATAAAACAACTGTAAGAAAACCATTTAACATGTACAAACAGAAAACATCATAACACCATAAATCTGAATTAAAGCTTCATATATTAATTCAAAGCTCCTGTACATGAGTTCTTTTTCTCAACTCTCTGCTACAACTCTCCTCTTCTCTATGTTAATGTTCTAATGATACAATGATACAAATATGAGGGTGTCTATATCCGTTTTCCCTCATGTTCCTAAAACTGTCTAATCTGGAATTTAAATCTACCTACTTTCATTAACTATGCATAAATGCCTCTACCTCCTACAGATGAGAGTGAATCGCTCATGATCTGTTTACAATATGCAAGTACACCTCTCTTTAACCATTACATTAATGCTTCAAAAAAATTTCCAAAACGTGTAAAATGTATGTTGCACTTTCCAGCTGTCTTCTTCCTTCATGCTCGCTTGGTTGGCTGCTTGCGATGATCCTGCATCACTTTGTCTCTGATAAGAAAACATAATGGTTCAAATGGTTACCCTTGGCAGAATGGTGGTATAACACTTCCTTTCATACTGCAACAAAAATGACACCATTTATGGCACTCTATGGATACCATCCTCCTTCCATCACTTCTTCTCTAAAAGAAAAATCTAAGGTTCAAGCGGTGGAAGATCACATCGAGCATCAACAAAAAGTTCTCCAAATCTTAAAGGACAACCTGACCATGGCACAAAATCGCATGAAACAAGAAGCAAATCAACATCGTAGTGAAAGAAGTTTTGAAGTAGGGGATTGGGTGTTTTTAAGACTACAACCATACAAACAGATGTCCATCAAGCAAGACAAGAAGGATAATAAATTCTCACCAAAGTACTATGGCACTTATAAGGTGTTGCAAAATATTGCTACTATGACATACAAATTGGAGTTGCTTGCATCTTCACGAGTACACCCAGTTTTCCATGTTTCATGCTTAAAGAAGGTTATAGGCGACAAGATCCCAGTTCCAACTATATTGCCAGAACTTGAGGAGGAAGGAAAAATCATATTGGATCCTGAAGCCATCACTGACACAATAATTCGCCAGTTGAGGAATAGATCCATTTCATAGTATCTCATTAAATGGAGGAAACTATCGGCTGAAGATTCCACTTGGGAAGAAGAGTCTTTTATACAGAAGCATTCATATTTACTCAAGCATTGTGGACAACACTTCTCTCAAGAGGAGGGGCATGTTAAGCCCTTATATTGTCTCATTACCCCTTAATTGGGGCATATTACATTAGTAATGTTATTTTATTTATGTCGGCTTTATTCCATTAGTTGTAATTATACCTCCTAGTCTCCTATATATACCAAGGAGACACTTTCATTTGGAATCATCTTGTACTTGAACATTTATGTGGGGTAAAATGAGGTTGCCCCCTCGAAGAGGCTTATTATCTGAAATTATCTCTTTTTCAAGGCGTTGAGTACTTATTCTGAGGTTTTTCTATGCTATATTGATATTTGGTTCTTAACAACCTCCTGGTTCTCACTAAGGATACCTTAAAGGAATTTTCTAGAGACAAAGCAATCGATGCAAAGAGGCATATGAACTTATTTCTTGATGTTTTTTTATTTTCACCGTGTTGAGTATGAAGATGTCATGGTAAGTTTGTTTCTGCAAACCTTATCATGAATAGCATACAAATGGTATACAATGTTTCCCATTAGATCCATTCTCTGATTCAATGACCTTGAAGGTATGTTCCTGACTATGTTAGCCCATCCAATTTCTTACCATACCCTTCTCACCAATTTCACACAGATTGGGTTGAGGAAGAATGAAAGGATAAGAGATTTAAATCTCAGGTTCAATAAAACCTTGAGCAAGATCCCAGAAGATAAAATACAAAATGAACCTGTCATCCTCGATTTTTATAAGAATGCAATGCCACCGAATGTAAAATATGCTATTATAACATCGCAAGTGGATACGTTGGAGGACATAATGACTGAAGCCACTAAGATGGAAGAAATCATGATCGAAATGAGTGTTGACTCCGATATTATCGTAGGAAGATTACAAAGGAATTTGGGAGGATTAAATATTGATAATCAAGGAGCTTCCAGTTCAAGAAAGAATGAATAATTCAAGCCTCAAGCGTCTCAGAATCAAACACTGGGAGGAGGCTTTTTCAAAGGAACCATACCTGATGTGAAGGTTGACCCTGTGGAAGCACATGAATATAAGAAAAGGATTGAAATCAAAAAAATGAATAGAACTATCAAACAAATGAAGAATGAGATAACCAGACTAAGAAGGGGAGATAATTACATGCCAAACCCAAGAATGTCAATCCTAGAGCAAAGGAGGAACCCTTTCCCATAAAACAGGGTGAGGTTTGAGAACACGGATAACCCACAAAGACCAAGGGTTCCTAGACAATGTACTCCAAATGTGTTTGTTCTCGGTGATGTCTATGATGAGCAATTAATTGAGCGAGAAAATTATTACTCACCTGATAAAAGATCTGAAACTGTGAAGATGGATGGATGTAAGACATCCATGTATATATTTTAAGAGTGCGGGAACGATCCTAACTCGCAAGAAAACGTCGCCCAGACAAGAGGTTTTGTAAATATACCAAAGAATAAAGGCGACTCTGACAAGGAAAAACAAAAAGAAAAGGAAAAATAAAACACAAATGAAAAAGTGTCGAATGCGAAAGTGACGGATGGAAGTGGAACTAAAAGGAAACACCTGGCCTCAAGCTCCACTCAAATGACGTATAATGTCATGGAGGACCTAAGTAAACTAAGGATAACTTTTCTTTTTATGGAAGTGGTGAAGATCCCCCAGCAAAGACATAACATTTTGAAGTTGTTAGATGATCCATATGAAAGAGATGAAGTTGTTGTTACCAGTCCAAAATAGATCTAGAGCCCATCAACTGCCAAGATGAGAGGTAAAATTCCACCCTTCTACATTTCAATTGAAAATCATGATGTTTCATTACATAATTTTTTAGTTTACACTTGCGCGAAAAATAATATAACGTCGCTTGCATTCATGGAGGCATTGGGCATGAGTTTCACTGAGTATTATAAAACCGGTGAAATCATATATGAAATTGATTCTAGAAAAGTGTCGGCTTATGGATAAATCAATGAGTTTTATGCTTGGATTACAGTATCCCCCCATATCATTACAGTTTTCAATATGTAGACCTTCCCCCAACCTATGAAGTTGTGCTGGGAATAGATTGGACATCCATTATTGGTGGATATATAATGAACGATGGAAGTTGTATGATGGTACTAGGAAAAGAGGGAGTAATGATTAAAGTGCCCCGTGAACCTAGAAAACCCTTCTCTTTCAAGAAAAAGGACAATGAATTGATGGAGGATTACATAGATGTAAGGATTGGAAACTATGCTATCCTTGACATGGATCATAATGAAATCCTAGAGAAATTTAAATACGCCAAAAAATCAAGAGTGTTTGTTTGAAAGCTACTGGAGGATGTCGTTTGATAGAGCTTGTTCAAAATATGGGAATGGAGTTGGAATTGTTCTCTTGAGCCCAAATAAGATTATGCATCCACATGATGCAAGACTAGAGTTCTCATGCACAAATAATGAGGCATAATATGAAGCTTTGATTGAAGAGATGATCCGTGTACAGGAAATGAAATCAGAACATCTCATTATAACTAGAGACTCAGAGCTGGTCATCAACCAAGTTACCCAAAGGTATAAAATAAAAAAGGAAAGACTTAAATTATATTTTAAAAAAGTTAACGAACTGATGGAATCTTTCAGTTCCTGCAACATTGCTTTCATTCCAAGGGAAAAAAATCACAAGGAAGATTCATTAGACGATGTCCAAAGAAAAACGTCTTTCCAAGTAGAAAGGGGTTTCTGACCATCTGTACCCGATAACATTGAATACTTGCAAGTATTTGAGAACGATGAACATATGGAATTTTTTTTGTTAAATGATGATGATGAAGAGGACCACTCGTCTCATGTCCCCAAATATTGTATACAAGATGAATCTATTTTTACGAAAGACAGTCATGCTAATAATCTCCTTGAATAAGTTTCAGTTCGAAATGTGCAAAAAATGAGAAAAGTCATTATTAGAATTGACAGTTCCCCGAAATATTTCAACCTAGGAGTTCATTGCACCACTGAGGAGGTTGATCAATATATTTCCTTATCTCATCATACATTCATACTGGCTTTCAAATCAAGTGATTGTAAGAAAAGAGACCAGGGAAATCCCGATGTGTGTTGACTTCAGAGACCTTAACAAAGAAAGCATAAAGGATAATTTTCCTTTACCCAATATGAAGTTCCTTCTACATCAAGTTATTGGATCATCCTACATGTCCATGCTCAATGGTTTTTCTGTATATAACCAAGTCTTGGTGGCCGATGAAGATAGGGAAAAGACGACATTTATCACGCCTTGGGAGACATATTCTTATGCTAGAATGCCATTTGGTTTGAAGAATGTTGGAGCCACATTCCAAAAGGACATGGATCATGCGTTCAACGGTTTGATAGAAAATTTTATGGCATACTATCAAGATGATTTGACAGTGAATTCAAAGAGAAAGGAGGATCATATCCATAATTTGAGAAAGGTTTTTGAAAGATGAAGATTATATGGTGTTTCCCTGAATCCAAAAAAATGCTTGTTTGTTGTGACTCAAGGTAAATTGTTGGGCCATATCGTATGAAAGGAATGTATTTACATAGATATGGAAAGATTCAAAGAAATAAATGAGCTTAACCCTCCAACATCTATGAAGGTATTCCAGTAATTCTTCGAAAAAAACAATTTTTTACCAAGATTTGTTCTTGATTACGCAAGAATCATAAAAAAAATCAAATGGTTGTTGAAAAAGGAGAAGAGGTTTGAATGAACATTATATAATCAAGAGGCGTTCAACAATATCAAAGGATAAACCACCACTTCTCATGTCCTCATTAGTCCATATTTTCAAAGAGATTTCATAATCTATTCATTTTCTACAAAGACAATTGTTGCATCTGTGCTCACTCAGAAAAATAGCAAAGGAGAAGAAATCCCAATAAGTTTTAAGAGAAAAACCCTACACGACTATGAGTTGAGGTATTCATAACTGGAGAAGCAATCCTTGGCTCTTATAAAAGTAGTAGCGCATTTTCGAACATAAATATTAAGCTCCCATATTATTTCTTTTGTTCCCTCATCAACAGTGAAGATGCTTCTAAATCAACAGTTGAGAGAAGGAAAATGGGGTAACTGGTTGGAAAAAATACAAGAATATGATATTGATATTAAACCTTTAAAGGCAATCAAAGGTAAATGTTTATGCAATATCATCGCGAATGGAGATTCAGTTGATGGAATGATATCAATCTCAGTTGGAGAACCACTAGTTGATTCAAAATGGTACTGAGATATTATTTTCTACTTAAGGTCTGGGCGGTTTCCTATCACCATGAACTCCAAGGAGCAAACATAATTAAAAATGAAGGTGAACCAATATGTATTGATTGCTAATATATTGTTCAAAAGAAACTATGACGACATACTACTGAGATACATTGATGAAAATCGAGCCAAAGAAATGATGAGAGAATTCCATGAAGGAATATGCGGTGGACACTTTGCCCCTACTTCCACCGCCCACAAGATAATAATGCCTGGATTCTATTGGCCATCAATTTTCAGAGACTCACATGCTACGATAAGGAAATGTGTGTCCTTCCGACAATTTTCAGGAAAGATGAAGAGATCACCAATGCCCTTACAACCTGTAATTGTGGAGAAACCATTCTCCCTATGGGGACATGATGTTGTCGTGCCAATTTATCTAAATTCTAGAAAATGGAATATGTACATCCTTACGACTATAGATTATTTCACGAAATGGCCAGAGGCGGTGCCATTAAAGAATGTTGATTTTGAAGAGCTGATTAAATTTTTGAAAGACAATATTCTGTTGTGATTTGGTGTTCCTGATAAATTTATCACATACAATGGTTCGATTTTCATTGGGACAAAGTTTACAGATTTTCGTGGAGAATATGGAATCATCATGGTTCAATCATCGAACTACTATCCACAAGGTAGCGACCTTTTCGAATCCACAAAAAAGACACTTGTGCAAATACCAAAGAAAATCATTGACAAGAACCAAAGGAATTGGCATATGAAACTGATAGATGCATTATGGGAAAGAAGAATGACTCCGAAGGATAGCACCGGGATGTCTCCATATCTACTGGTTTATGGGAAGGAAGTGAAAATGATGATTAGTCTCAAGCTCAATGAAATGATCTCTATGGTTAATATTGAAGATACATAAAAAAATTCACCCATCCAGAGGAGAATCAACGAGTTGTTGAAGTGGGAAGACGAATGAAGCAAAGACCCGAATCAAACTTCTCAGAGGAAACAAAGTGTCAAGAGATATTTTTATCAAAGCACAACTATGAATAACTTCTCAAAGGTAGAGTTGGTGCTACTTTGGAACAAGGCCAAGGAGAAGTCGTCCATGCATATAAATTTTGAAGCACTCTGGATCAGACCATATGTCGTCGAGAAGATATTGGGTTTTAAATTCTATATGCTCCAAGACATGAAGGGAAAAAGATTAATACTGCATTTCAATGGGAAACATTTGAAAGGTTTCTTCTCCTAAGAATTTTTCACTCTCATTGTACATAATTTTATTTTTTCAGTTTGTATATTCTTACTCTGACTCCATAGCCCAATGGGTGGAAGCTTTTGGTCATGAGAGATTCTGAATTCTTGACAACCCACAAGGGGTTATCATCCCACTGTTGGAGCCTATTGTTGAGATCAATTCATATTTTCCATCCCCTTCTCTACTTTCCCAAATTCTATTCTCCCTTTCTTTTCCCTCTTCTATTCTTTCTTAAATTCCCCTTTTCCTTTTCCCCTTCTTTTCTCCTTTTCTAGTTTCATACTTAGTCATTTTTCCAAAACAACGAGTTCACGGGTTCCCGAGTTGGTGGAATCACGAATCCTCATCTCCAATCCACACACTCTCATGTTGAGTCCGATCGACTACCACATTATCCCATACTTAGGTGTTTCTACAGTCACGGGTTCCTGGGTTCCTGGTTTGGCGGGGTCAAACTCTCATATCCCATGTTATGTGATACACATTTTGTGTCCAAAAGATCCACGATCTACATTTTGACCCCCGGACTCCCCAAGATTCCAAGTATCTCATTCCTCCTAATATGAGTCCATAAGACCGCATCACAACACTTAGCCAATTTTCAACCTTCTACAATCGCGGGTTCCTCATATGGCGGGTTCACAAAAATCTCAAATCCTATTTCACTCCCATCCATCCCCGCCAGCTTCGCTCTTTCCCAAATACACATTTAGTATGTTTTAAATGATAATAACTCATTATGCAGGTCTTGTAAATATTTCCATTAATAGACAAAGGGCTCGACGAACTTCCTCACTAAACCACATTAAAGCATGATTTGTGGAAGATTATATTATATCTCTCAAGCGCTCATTTCTAAGATTATCTGGATCAAAAGAATGCTCCTGTCAACTTATGTCAGTGGTAGATCAACAACATTTTTGTGGAGATACCTTGAACATATTTGGATGAGAAGATCAAAATTTCCAGTGGTCTAAAACATACTCTTATTATTCATCCCCTTTTGCTTAGAAGGAAGTAATTTGGATGTCCGGAATTGCACGCACAGGTTGTGTCCTGGAATTTTTTGATTGCAAAGATTTTGTTTCTTGTTGCGCTGAGAAGTATATACCAAGCCAATGAATAATTCCACTCCAGGACCATTCTCTCGTCTCCCTTTCGCCTCAATTATTCTATAAGATGCTGAGACTCACAGAGCCAACACTCACCTTCAAAGGTGAAGATTGCAAAGACTTTTTGAAAAAACATGACAACGTCCTGGATCTATTACCTAAATTCTTGGAGAATCCCATGGCCATACCTAAAGATATCACCAGATTGTAGGTCATCTTATTCAAAATCCCATTTCTGGAAATTACCTGGTTATTTACCAGAGTTACGGGCCAAGAAAATATTGATATCATTTTTTGTATGATTCTTTACATATTATATTTTACCGTCAAGGAGTAGGCCAGTTTTTATTGGGGGAAGTTGATTTCCATTGACATCTCTTCCCAATTGTCTCAATATAAAAAGGATAAAAAATTATTTATGTCTTCTTATTTGGTTTTCACGCTAGCGCATTGTTGTTGATTTATGAGATTCTCTATATGCAAGAATGTGAATTGTGAATTCAACTTCCAGAGATTTTGGTACCAAGATTTATGGAGGCACAAAGCCTCCCTGCATTTTTATGAAGTTTTTAACGACTTTGTTTTGGTCCTTAAAGATTTTTTATTCGGAAAAGATGTCCCAAGGATATTTTCTCGGGCCAGTAAATTCCTAGATAGAAAGGGGACTTTCGAGCAAATGTCAAACTACAATGTCATTAGGATTTTTGGATCTAAGGAAAATCATACCTTTCTTCCATGCCATATATCTGAAAGAATGTTTGTCACAGAATTTGCAATGCAATATATTTTTTGGTTGCACTTTTTTCATGAAAAATGAAAAAAGCAATTTATACCTTTGCCTTGTAAAGTTCAGGATTTTGTATTCAGAAATATGAACAAAATTGATGAATTCTCTAACCACTTCCACAACTTGAATCTCAAGTACACTGAAAAGATTAGAGGGTTTGAACCTAATAGAATCTTTGTGGAACATATGTTAATAGTGGGTTTTATCAATTCGTTTATCCATATAGTTATAGGAGAAGAAGAAGATAATAACCTAGGAAATCCTTCCCACACTGCTAACGACTTAGAGACAATACTCGATACCAATGAATTGTATAAACAACGAGGAAAAGGTCTCGGCAATAAAAGTGCCCAATCCCCAACTGTTACTCCCAAGACTTCAATACCTCGAAGCAGTGCTCCAGCGGCCCACCCATCTAACAAGGTAACCAACAGTAGTTCAGGGAGAGGAGGGGACAAGAACCCCCCCTCCATGAAAAATTGAAAGCTCCCATAAACTTCCTCTGAGGAAGAACATGAAGAATATCGTACAAGAGGAGGAAGAGCATGGTGTCGAAAGTGACATCAATAGCTTCTCCCTTGAGGATATGGAGCTCTAATTTGACATTGAGAAGATGTTCCCTAACATTGACTAGCCAGGAGGCACGTCCCACCAAAATCAATTCTTGGAAATTGTTGAAAATGAGATTTTTGATGAAGAAGAATCATTTGCATTTCAGAGTGTTGTCTTTGACAATAAATCTAAAAAATTAATTATTGAGAAGCGTGATGCGAAGAATAAAAAGGGGAAATCTCGTTCAAAGGTTAACCTGAAGAATATGTGTCCTTCCCAGGTATCCATGATCCATAGATCCACCAATGATGTATTGGAAGATTCCATTGGTAGTCTCGAAGCTGACAATGCAAAGTTGAAGGAAAGGATTAAGTAACTAGAAGAGACTTTGATGCCTCTTCCATTTCTTCCCATCCCTTTGGCAATTGTCAGACCCACCATGCCCACAGCCAAAATAAAAGGATCCTCGAGCTTTCTCACATAAGCCAGAAGCTATGTGGATAATAATATTAAGAAAATAATGACACTAATTACATAAGTTTGGGAAATTTCAAGAGAATTTTTTGTTTTGGCTCGAGGGCACATGCCTTCCTTGAATATATACACATCGATCTAAAAAATGAAGAAGGATTCTACCTTGATGCAGTGGTACCCTTTGGTATTAAAGTCACTAACATGTCGTAGCTGAAGAGAAGAGAGAAAGACCTTCCCTTTCCAAGTCCGATCAAACAGTTGAATTCTTGTTGGAAAGAGAAAATAAAGAACTTGAACAAAATCATCCAGGCGTGCAACCAAGCCATAAAAAGGAGAGAAGAGTTATTCAAAAGTCTCATGGAGGTGGACCTAGCTGAAATCACTAACGAAGTCTAATATCCCAAGTTGATCCTCAACTCGTTGTTCCTCAAAAAACAATAGTTTGATGAGAAGGTTGAGATTTTTAATGGAATGTCAATTGAAAAGTTCTGTGGAATAACTGTGTATGATGAGAATGACATAGATAACTGGCTAGTGGACTACTCCGTAAAAAATTAGGATATTGAAGAAGTACTACATGGAATTTACATTGATCTCTAAGACTTGGAGGGTGGGTTGTTCAATATTAAAATCTCACAGAAAATCAACGTGGAACCTATGAAAGGTTACATTGAGGAGTGGTTCGAGAAGGCTATCGAAAAGCTGACAAATGAAGGACAATAAGCAGTTGAGATGGTTCCTGTAACCATCGATGAAAATGATAAAAGGACATCGGCGAGAAAATGAACATACAAGCGACCGTCATAGTAATATTACGCTTATCACATCCTTCTTTTCTTTATCAATTCCTTCATCTAGTTATTCCACCTCTTTCACTAGAAAGGTCTAACCAAATATTGATAACTTCTTTTCATTTCTTCTTAACAGGTCTTGTTGATCCTTCCACCATCCACCGTTTTCTTTCTAAAATCTTATTTCTGGTATTTATTTTCTTTATGGTCCACGAGATCCCCAATCTCATAATTTAAGAAAAACGCATTTACATTTTCAGGAATATGTAATGAACTATATATTTTTTGAGAATTCCAAGAGAACTACTTTGGGAACAATCTCAACTGTCCTTTGTAACCCTGTTTTCAGAATATAAAGTATTTGAGGTTGATCTATCGTTATTTTTATTTGAGTTTCCCATGTATCCACTCTATTAAAGTTCTCTTGTGCATGCAGACCATCTTCTTTTTGTTTTATGTGATCAAAAATCTTTATCTTATGCTATGATGGATGTGAGGAAATTTTGCTTATTTGCTTTAAATGTGTGATATGTCTGATTCTGTTTCCTCTCTCAGGAACTTTCTTTAAAAAAGACAACAACAACATTTTCTTTTTATTTACTCGTTACATTTATGTTTATTTGAATTACTATGAAGGCCTTCTATCAAGTCCCACATTCCAAATATTTGAAAATCTCAGGAAAATCTAAAGAGGAGTACCACCTCTATAAAAATGTAGGGGGATTTACATCCTCGTGAAGTTGTCGTTTCGGTCCTAACATATTCAAGCATCAACAGGTTTGCAAATTATGATCTTTATTGGGTAAGGTTTGTAACTAAGAAACTAGAATAAGACAAAGATTAAAAAGATTCTTTGATATTTGAGAGTGAGAGGAGGATAAGCATCACATAGTGTTAATTTGCTATATTGACTTGTTTACAACCACCTAACAATTAGCACCATCATTGAGATCTACAAGTGACGCTATTAAGTGGGTTTCATATAGAATAACACTACCTTCACAACACCATTTAAGGAACGACAAAGTTTATGTTGTTTAGGTAGTACTCCATAAATTATACCATCTAGCTTCAATTACTACATTCCATTTAACCACCTTATGCATCGATCCTAGCTTGGACTAGCAGTGGAAGTAGATGTTCTTTCTCCTCACCCATGAAAATGTAGAAGTTAAAGACAAGGACATCCAAAGACCATGAAAATAATTAGTGATAATAAAGCCATGATCAAAGAATTTGCGCTATGGTTTTAACTTTGAGGTTTATTGGCAATATTTAAAAAGGGATTTGTCTTATCGATTTGCTAATGGATTTCCAATCTTCAACTTTCTACCCAAATAAAATTAGAAGCAATTGTTTCCCTTTAATGCCCTTTCAACACTTCATAGAAGAACAATAAATTATTTACTTTGTAAAAATATGTTCTAAAATAAAAATTACTTGTTATGCCGAAAGGCGTACACCTATTGACAATGGGCACATTTAATAGGTTTTTAGTTCTTAATACATTTTCTATGGACGAGATTAAATATGCTTAGAATATTCTTAGTCGTCACAATAAATGAATGGCTCTGATTTCATCCATTAACTTTCGAGTTGTTATAAAGACATCCGTTTATATGTTTACTTTTTTACATTTACCTAATCGTGTTTAAAAATTACTGTTGTCACTAACTTATTGCCACGTCTACCTGATTAAAAAATATTAAGATATTCACACACAATTGTAGCCACGTTTCTATGCTGGCTGCGTTTCATTTCATTTCTGTGCTGGGGGCATTTAGTTTCATTTCTGTGGTGTCCGCGTTTCTGCCTTTCAGCGTTAATCAACCACGTAATTGTGGTTGTGCTAGTTTATAAGAAAGTGAGAATCATTCCATATCTTTTCAAATTAAGGCCAACCACTATAACAATCTATTATATTTAATTCTTAGGGATCACAAATTGGATATCATGAGGAATCATTGTGAATTTCAAAGTGGGATAATATATTATTCATTAGAAAACTTAGTAGTTGATAAGTCATACAAGTACTATTAACTCTTTGTGGAATCTCATTACCATAACTTTCTTGGTACAACATTGACACTAATACCAATGTTGACACTTGTAATCTCAAAAATATGAAACTAGTCAAATGGATATTACCATTCTCTAAATTGAACATCGGATATTAACTTTTTCCTTCATTTTCTTAAAGTAATCTTTGATGATGAGTTGCGGCCTTTAAACATAATTATTTACACAAAATGATAAAGAAGTCTTGCAAAATAATATGCAACATTAAGTAATTGGTATTGAGTAACAACAATAGTATGTTGAAGCAAAGATACACAAGGAATGTTCTTTTTAGTCACTGAATTTTTTTTAATATTCATTTTCCTTCTCATGGTGTGTATAACATTAAACTCGATCTTGAAATAATCTTTTAGGGAGTTTGTGTTTGGTAAAGTAGGAATTCTAATATTTCACATTTGTTCTATTAAACTCGGTTTCAAAGAAAATTATAAATTTAATTTTGATCATGGTAATTGAAACATAGTTATAAGAATAAAAATAGCCTCTCTTCTAGAGAAACTTTTATTGTTTTCCAACAACGAGAAATTATCCACTACATTTTTTTAACAAAATGTTTGGATATGAAAACCTTATTAATCTACCATTTGATTGTGGTAACTACTCATGATGAACATAAATCATAATATCTTCAATATATTACATAAAATGACAAGGATATTTAATAAAATCTCCGAATGTGAAATATGTTTAGAATAAATTTCTAAAAACACATAATTACTTAGTCAAAGTACTTATTAGAATAAATGATTTATACTTTTGATAATAAATATTTTTTTTCAAATATTAGAAATTTGTTTTAAAATTCAAGGATTGCACTTACAATACTTTGAAATTTTTAGTCATAATTTGTTCCCAAGAATATCATTCTCTTGTATTATTGATTTCTACACTAAAGAAAAGTTTCCCTTTGTTAATAATAATTTTATTCTCTATATAAAAATAAAATAATTATAAAAAACCATAAATTTTTGTTAAATAATTTTTTATATGAATTAAGTTTTTAATAAAAATAAAAAAACAATTTAATTTAATTAGGTAACAATTTCCTTTCCCATCTATTCATTACCAAACTTACTCACTCCACAGTATAAATCATTTCAAAATATCAATAGGCATCCATTTCTACTAAAGAAAGGTTGCCCTTTGTTAATAATAATTTTATTCTCTATATAAAAATAAAATAATTATAAAATACCATAAAGTTTTGTTAATTTTTTTATATGAATTAGTTATTTTTTAAATAAAAATAAAAAAGCAATTTAATTTAATTAAGTAATAATTTCCTTTTCCATCTATTCATCACCAAACTAACGTACTCCAAAAATATAAATCATTCCGAATTAAATTTAATTAAGTAACAATTTCCTTTCCCATCTATTAATTACCAAACTAACGTACTCCAAAGTATAAATCATTTCAAATTATCAAAAGCATCCATTTTCATTGAAATATGACGAGACTTCAAATTTTATCCTATCAATATGTTGATTTCACTATGCATACCAACTCCGATAACTATTTTTTCTCCGGGGGAGATTTTGGATTTCAAAGCTTCACATGGCTAGTATGGTCTTTTAAAAGGCTTACTTTACACTAATGGCTAGTATCCGTTATATAATCCAAGGTGTTGTCGTTTTTTTAAGTTAACATTCTACCATTGTACAAAAGGTCTACGAGTAGTGATCACTATAGCCACTTAGTGAGGAAACGAGGATTAGTGGTTCAAAAAATAACCATGATGTGCTTAAGTCCGAGGTATAGAGCATTGCACTTTAACATAGTTTTGATTAATAGAATTATGTCTAAAACTATGAAAAAAACACTAGATATTCTATGCTTGTTAGGGATACTATGAAAAAAGCACTAGATATTCTATGCTGGTTAGGGCTACTATATTGTTTGTCATGGGAAAAGTAAAAAAGCCTATGAAAAAAGTAATAAATATTCTATGTTTGTTATTAGGAAAAAGTAAAAAATACTAGATATTCTATGCTTGTTACGAATATTTATTTGTTTGTCATAAGGGAAAAGTAAAAGGAGAATTGAGAATATACAATTCAAAATTTAATCTTCATTTTCAATATCTAAATTAATATGGGTAATTAATAGGGTGGAGTTTATTGACTTCTTTAAGAATTCCATTCTTTCCAAGACTTATTGAAATCATATTTCTTTCACCAATTATTTATGCAAGGCTTTGATATGCTTGGAACTCTACTCCTTCACCAACTCAGACACTGTGGATTTTGATTTCCAATAGAAATCTAATTGTTTGAAGTATTTGGTGTCTCGACTTCGAGAATACCTTGTTCTAGGTCCCAGGTCATGATTTTTGCATTGATGCCTTTAGAACAAATGTTTTCTCTTTTATCCCTAACCCTCTATTCCATTTCTTCTGCACCTCCTTTAATGATGGCATGGAACCTCTTGTACTATCTCAAGGTGGTGTCCTTAGTTTATTTTTAGCTTGGTAAGATTCGGGAGTGATGTCTTGCATTCTTTGGGTCAACCCCTTTTGGCAAGTCTATCTTAGTGGCGATCATCCATGAGTGATTTCTCTTTGCATCACTTGTCATAGATGGTGAAAGAAAAAGGAAGGGCCTTCCTACCTACTGCAAAAAGAGAAGACGCTGGGAAATTCAATATAGTACCTCTTTTGGCATAGACTAGGATTATATCTATAGGCTGAGAGCTTATTCTCTTCCAAGGGGCCATTGCAATTCTCTTAGGATAAAGCTTGTATACAGTGTATGTAAGAATCGTGCTCTACATAGACCCTATGTGGTGGGATAAGAATAAGGGTAAACCCTTGGTCCTACCTATCCAGGTGAGGAAATATTGGAATATGATGCCACATGTGTTCCCACTCGATGCCATTAGTCTCTACCTTAATGCCTTGAATATTCCAATAGAATTCATGACAACTCCCATCTTATCAGTGATACCAAGGATGATACTTGACATGGGCAACCTGAATTTCTTCTCGTTGGATGAATGAACCCCTATCCCTTCACACCATATCCTCCTCCACTTCTCTTTCATCATTTTATTATTTGGTCCTTACATACTGATCCTTTGTTCGGTGGGTTGTCTAACTCCCAAACCCTTCATAGATAACATCATCATCATCAATAGATCACTTCCCTTATCACACAATCCGAAGGTGGTCCATTATTGTTTTTCACCATGGTTGGAATTTGGAAAAATGATCAAGAAACATACTCTTTAAAAGATATAAATCTGATTCAGAGAAATGCACACTAGTAGGACTGTGAGCTAATCATATTTTAGGCATATATCAGGCATAGCAGTGAGATACAAATAGTAACATCAATTCCAATATATATATATATATATATATATATATATATATATATATATATATATATATTAAAAACTTTGAACTTTGAAACTAGTTCTTGAGGTTTCAAGAGCTTGGGAACAGGTGCAAAACTTCTCCATTTGGAAACATGGGAGCTTCAACATCAAGGAAATGGGAGCTTGGGAACCAGTTTCCAAAATAGAGAGATTTAAATTAAAATTATATTTATAATTTTTGGTATTAATAGTACTAATTTGCCATATTATTTAATTAAAATGTAAAAAATTTATTCCATTATTACAAAGACATAATTTATTACAACTATTTTTATTAAATATTTATTCAAAATATCACTATAAAACAAAAACTAAACTACATGTAAATATTATTTAATTAAAAAAACTTAATAATACTCACTTTATAGTTGTGGATATGAAATTTTGGTCCAGGTAATATTATTTAGCTTTTTCCAATCAGAACAAGAATAATGCTTTAAATTTACAAACATGTTTAAAGTTTATATCTGCAGAGTTTAATTCGAAAAAAATGTTAAATTTTTGTATATCTATCGTGTTTCTCATTTTCTAATCAAATCTTTATGGATATTAAAGTTTTGTTATTATGTTAAATATATTCATATAATTATTAGTACAAATTAAGTTAGTAATTTCTATATTGTAGTTGTTCCAATAGAAGCAAATCTGAATTTATTTTAATATATCACTACCAATTTGATGTTTCTTGCAAATTTGGGGGAAACTTCTACTCGTTATGAACACTCATATCTAAGTTCACATCATATCTATGTTCACTCATATCTAAGTTCCCATCATATCTATGTTTCCAACTTTCCCAATTCTAAAAACTCATCCAATAGATATTATCAAAAATAATTTTACAAATACAAAAAATTCTCAATTTATATTACTCTAAAATTCGGATTTATGTATTGCTTCCCAATTTCTACAAAATGTCTCTTGAAATTATGAAGTTAGGAGAAATTTTAATGCACACTCCAAAGTGAATAGCTTTTTATTTTTTTAAGGAGAAATGTCTATTATTCCTAGTCTTTTTGTTGGATTTAATACTATATATAGTAAGATATCTATTACTAAATTTAAAAATGTTTTCAAACTAAGTGTATATATTAAATATATAACATTAAATACTTTGGTGCGAACTATATATATTTATGTTGATCATGGGCTTACACTTATTGGAAAGAGCTATATTAAATAGGTATTTATTCTTAATCAAAGGTAAACATTCTATGAGATTAAATCAAAGGTAAAGAGCTATGAAAGAGCTATATTAAATAGGTATTTATTCTTAATCAAAGGTAAACATTCTATGAGATTAAATCAAAGGTAAAGAGCTATGAGATTAAATCAAAGGTAAACATTCTTAATCATCTTCATAAATGAAAAGCTCATATTTAATATAATAAATAATATAATAAATAAGTAAGTAAATAAAAGGTAAATATTCTTAGTCATCTTCATAAACGAAAAATTCAATAACTTGTATTTCAAAAGTTGGTTGTTAGTAGTTATTGCAGGCCATTAACATTAATTAAGATAATTATACTTCTTACTAAGTTTAATTTCACTTATTACCATATCTCTCATCCTTTAGCTAACTTATTTATTTTGAGAGTGGAAAGTGTCATATTGTGGGCTATTATTTCATATGGCCAAGATGGCTGTGTCTATCCAACATTGATGGAAGATGGTTTGGGGTGCGTTGTAACAAAACTTGCATAACTATAAGACATAACTATTGCATTGTTGCATAATCACAATAATAGATTAACGCACACTGCCCCTAGAGAGAAAAGGTGGAACAACAAAACGATGGAAAAACAGAGGGAGAAGGACATGGAAACACTCTTTTTTAGGTTTTGATCAGTACTTTCAAAAGAAAATATTTTGGTATGTTTTTATGTCTAGGGTTTCCTGCGTTGGAGGCATCAACAATATTCGTTGGGGTTTTCCCTACTCATTTTCTGTCTTTTCTGTCTGTGTAGGGAAATGAGCAATGTCAGAGCAAGTAGTTGAAACAGTTAATTACATTCGTTATATGCAACAAAATATCAAATATCTCTCAAGATAGAGAGAAAATGAAATCCAACTTTGATTAAAAACAAGGAGAAAAAGAAGGCCAACTTTGATAAAACATAGAGTTTCCATCACCGGTGTGTTATTCTCGTCCAACGATAAATTTTGGAGTAATGATCCATGGCACCCCAGGACCAAATGGGGAATTGTCTGTCGTGAAAATCAATTCCGTCGGGTGTCAAGGTTTTTGTTAAGGCTTTCGAAGAACACTATCTCCTTGCACAAAAGCATTATATATATATATATATATATATATATATATATATATATTAAAAAATAAATATTTCAAATGTCAAATTAGTTGCAGAATATATGAAAATATGTATATTTGTGTTAATTATAGATGAATACTATATTATTATTATGAAGTTAGAAATGTTATTCATAATATATTAATGATTATATTGGAATTTTGAAAGAAAGTATCATGAATAAACAAGTAAGAACATTTAAATGACAAACAATGTTTAACTATTACTTATATTGACATCCACATCAATAGTATCATCCTTCATCCATTTCTTCTTGTCTAGCCTATGCTTCTACCTAGATCCTTTAGGGATATCAGTCAACACCACCCAATTTTGATGAAACTACCTAATCCTAGCCTTAAAATATGGTAGAAAAAACTTAACATGTATAATCAATGATTTTGGTTTAGATGAAGCCACCAGCATTGGAGTACATAAAGGGCTTTTTGCTCTTGATTAAATTTCAACCACATACTCTCATACGTGATAGAATCCAATGAAAACTTTGCAATCCCATCAATCTTGAAATCTTGAATTTAACAATCAACATCACCAACATTGAGGTCCAAATCTTGAATTTAACAATCAACACCACCAACATTGGGGTACATAAAGAGCTTGATGCTCTTGATTAAATTTCAATCACATACTCCCATACTTGATAGAAGCCAATGAAAACTTTACAATCCCATCAATCCTAAAATCTTGAAAATTATTAAGTCTCTTGAATTTTAAATAGAATATGAAATTCTACTTATGAAATTGGGAGAGAGGGACTCCCAACAACACTTCAAAGAAGCCCTATAGTTTGGTATTTTCTTTATATTTTGAGTGTATTTCTTTTCAACTTTCAATATTTTAAATATTATTTATATATCTTATATAATATATATATATATATATATATTCCCATCTTGTCCATATTGGAAACTTTTCAATATTTTAAATACATTATTAAAATCAAGTTTTAATATGGTATTAGATATAAAAGTTAATTTTAACTTTTTTTTAATAGAAAGAAATGATGTATTGATTGATGATGTATGAGAAAAAATGAATGGTTGTAAATTTTGAAAAAATAAAATAAAAATAAAAAACATCATATTCAAATTATTAAAAGTGATTGTAATATGATCGAATTATTAAAAGTGATTGATATATAGATCAATATACACCATTAATTTTATTTTATTTTTAATTTTTTGAAACGCTGAAGGATGGAAAATGACACTAACACCTACTTTTTAATGTATTTGGTTACCCTTATCTTATCTTTTATATTGTTTACCCTTATCATCTTCTATTAGTCATCCATGACGAAAGCGCACTCCTTGTCTTTTCGTTGGATTTTTTTGACGTATCGTCATCGATGACGAAAGCCTATGAGATTCAGATCCCGACGGAATCTAGTTACTAGATTCACAGTTTCCATAAATTCCCTCAACTCGTTAATGTTTGAGGCCTTCTGGACCTGCAAATTATTCGGATTATTGCGGAGCTGCTATAAATTTATGTGTCAATGCAACTGCTTCTACCCATTTCATCATTTCGTTCGCTGTCCATTAACTCGTTTTATTAGAATGAGGCGTCCCGAGAAGCCCCACGTTGTATTGGTTCCATTCGCGGCGTTGGGTCATGCCATCCCCTTAATCAACCTTGCAAGGCTACTGGCTCTACATGGCGCTGTCGTCAGCTATGTCACGACACCCGCAAACGCCTCCCGGCTAGAAGGAGCAATGGCCGAAGCTCAATCCGTCGGTTTGAATATTAGCATTATAGTCCTCTCTGAAAACAAATCTGCGGCAACAGAAAACGGATTGATAGAACAGAGAAAACAGAAAACGATTTTAACAGAACCGCAGAACAGAATAGCAAAAAACACCACACAGATCTCATTATTTGAATTGATATATAAAAGGAATTACATGCAAGGAAATGCTTCGTAAACAACGAAGCGTCTAACAGTTCACTTAGCGATGAAAACAAGAAACCAAACAATTGACAGTTAACTAAACTAATCAAGGAGTGATTTGCTCAACTTATTCGTCTAACACACCCCCTTAAGTTGGAGCGTGACAATCATTTAACCTAACAACACTCAGCTTAGATCTGAGTGATACAAATGTTTCTGTGCCCAAAGGCTTTGTGAAGATATCATCTTGTTGATCTGCTGATTTACAAAATTTTACAGTGATTACATCTTCATTTACCAATTCTCGAATAAAATGATAATGGATATCAATGTGCTTGCTCTTTTTGTTGAAGACTTAATTCTTGAACAATGTAATTGCAGAACTGTTGTCACAATATATTGGAGTTGGCTCCAATTTCGTTGGTGATAAGTCACTCATTAACCTTCTTAGCCAAACAACTTGACATGTTGCAGAAGTTGTTGCAACATATTCAGCCTCTGCGGAAGACAATGTAACAACTGGTTGTTTTCTTGATGCCCAAGAAATAAGACTTGATCCATATTTGAATGCATAACCGGAAGTGCTTTTCTTGTCATCAATGCTTCCGGCAAAATCACTGTCAGTAAAACCAACTAAAAAACTTTTTGATTCTGAAGGATACCATAAACCATAATCAACTGTTCTAGCCACATACCGCAAAATTCTCTTACCAGTTTTCCAATGAGAGTCCTTGGGTGAATCCATGAATCTAGAGATAAGACTTACAACAAACATTATGTCTGGTCTAGTGGCGGTGAGGTACATAAGATTGCCCACTAGCCTTTTATACAGAGTTTGATCAATGGACTTTCCT
>ML787125.1:416435-446444 GCA_009831015.1 Picea engelmannii | reverse complement strand
TCACAAGTTTTGTTTTTACTGTAAAGTGAAATTCTAAATAAAAAAAATACTTTTATATGTCGGAAGTTGAATAACTTGTGAAAATACAGTTTTTTTTTGTCATAAAACAAGCAAAAGTGTAACCCACCTTCATGATTTCACCCCCCTACCTACATAATTTTTTATTTGGTCTTCATTGATTGATTGAGTTTCTAAATGTAAATGTTATTTCTTATAATCACTATCCAATGTTGTACAGATGTGTTTTCGTTACATTTCTCAGTAATATTCCACAATTTGTATACATATTCCACATATTCCAGTAATGAATCACATACTCTAGCAATGAATTTGTGCTCACCACCACTTTTATTGGTGCTCAAGAAAGATATCTTGTTAGTTCTACCATGGGTAGGAAACAATAAGTTATTTAGCTTAAACAATTTTGTAACAAAAGAAAAATACTTCTATC
Source organism: Picea engelmannii (assembly GCA_009831015.1). Taxonomy (NCBI): domain Eukaryota; kingdom Viridiplantae; phylum Streptophyta; class Pinopsida; order Pinales; family Pinaceae; genus Picea; species Picea engelmannii. Next base: position 445,993 of record ML787125.1, on the reverse strand, counting down.
GTTGATATACTCAGCTGAGATAGCAATCGGAAAATATGGTTGAGTAACTCTGTTTTTTTCCTTTGAACTTGACAAATGGGTGGCTGTGTGGTTTCCAATGATTAGGTGAAAGAGACATTATTCCCATTTTCCAGAATACAAATTTTTTTATTTAAATTATGACAAATGACGGGTGTTGTAAGATTGAGTTTCGTACCTCTACATTATATTCAAAATAAATGCATGAGCCATTTTCTAAATAATTTAGCAGGAGATATGGATGTTGATGTATGAAGTAAGAAGCTATGGATGTTGAAGTCTAAATTATTTAACCCCAACAATAAGTTATTTAGCTTAAACAATTTTGTAACAAAAGAAAAATATTTATATCATTGATATACTCAACAGAGATAACAATTGGAAAATATGGTTAAGTAATTATGTTATTTTATTTGAACATGGGTGGCTATGTGGTTGCCGATGATTGGGTGAAAGAGACATTATTGCCATTTTTTATTTGAATTATGACAAATGATGTGTGTTGTAAGTTTTCCATTTTCTAATGCATCGTGAAGAATTCAATTCTCTTTGAAAGGAGCTATGGATGTTGAAGTATGAAGTAAGGAGCTATGGATGTTGAAGTATGAAGTATTGCATACTTTTCGTCCAAAATGTTTGTAATAAGTAACTTTATTATGTTTTTTTTATTAAAAAATAAACTAATATTTAGTTTTTTTAGTTTTTCCATTTGTAATTGTTTTTATTTTGGTGTATTTAATAAAATGTTATTACTATACTTTTCGTTTTCTGAAATCATTTTAATTTTACTGGAAATAAAACACAAGACTTGTTGAAGAGCATTGAGTTAACATTCTAAACAGATTAAGGAAGAGGTAGATTTTCAACTAATGTTAAAAGTCTATAATATCATACAAAGACACCTTGATACCAAATTTTTTGAATGAATTGGAATCCTTGGAGTATCTTTATTTTTCATTTCTTACTTTGATAGATAAGAATCAAATTCTATCAACTCTTTTGTATGATTTTTGATCCAGCTTTTATGAGCAGAACAAGATGAATATAGATTATTAAAATATGATTAACACATAATAACATAGATATAGTAAAACTGATTTTCTATTCAATAAGGTAATAAGTTGAAACTGTAAAATGTAGTGGAAAACAAGCTTGTTGGAATGGTGGTGGCTCATCTATGAGAAAATATGTGATGGTTGCGATGATTCACAAGAAGATGATTACAATGAGGATATGAAGGAATTTTTACAATAAACGGGAATGTCAAAAACCTTATACATCCAAAACCTAACCCTAGGATATGAAGTGCTAAAAGTCATGTGGGCCCCATTTGGGTAAGTTATTACATCAACTTCTCGGGGTCGTAACTTTTGCATACGATCTTTGTTTTAGGCGCACAATATCCCATTGGAAATGTATCGTCGAGGAGATTCATTTTGGGGGCTCAATCAAAGGCTTCGACTATCATTTTGAAGCTCGATCACGAAAACCCTTCATTTAGGCCCTCAAAATGGCCTAGGAAGTTAAAAACTACTAAAAATAGTAAATTGCCAAAATTGCGAGAAAACTGTTTTGAGCGAGCTGAAAAAGGTGGGTGGCCATCGATATCCACCTGGATCACTTTTGTTCAAAAATCAAGCCTTTTCCATCACATTATTAAGTGATTTATGTTTTATATAAATTATATAATAACCTTCATTCATTTCTCACATTGTACTTATTTTTTGATATATTTTTGGATAAAATCATGGATAGTGTGTAGTATTTAGTTTGGTATTTATGTTCTTATCTAAAAGTAATTACCCATTAAATGTAGAAATTATAATAAATACTGCAATGCACTTCCAACTTTATTTTTATGTGGAGTTTCTTAATTTTCATAAAATTGATTCTCTAAAAGGTTCAATTTTGATGATATACTATATAATTGGACAAACATAATGTTCTCTCGTTGCAGTGTTTCTACTTTGGGCTTTAGGAAAAATTTGACCATCGGACTCAGATGTTATTTTCCACCTAGCATCCAAGACTACTATGTACTTACCACCTAGGCATTTGTTTCCATGTGTACCTTCCACCTTCCATGACACATGGCACACACATTCCCAAGAAAAATCAACCTCAAAAGGGCCAAAACTATGTGGCACATTGCACAGTATTTACTTGACATGTGGCACCACCCACATCATGATACATGGGTTGAGTTGGTCAACACATTTTCATAGGGTATCTATTTTGATCTTCTAGGTGTTGACACATGCCCCAAGCATGTTGGTTGGGGTGATGTCATTCCTCTTGCCGCCACTCGCCAAGGAACCTGTTAGACCTTTGTGATAGATTGACGATCGTCATCACATATTACTCTAGCGTCAATCAATGGTCCAAATCTACCCTCACAGTCTGTGTAAATATGTATTCATTTAAGAAATAAAAGGGATGACACTTAGATGTGTTTATTCATTTACAAAGTAATGGTTAAGAACATGTGTTTCTTCATAAGAGGTCATAAGTTCAAATCCAAAGGGGATAGGGTATCTATACCTCCGTAGACTTTACCAATTTAAATCTTAAAACAAGAACATAATAAAAAATATTTATATATATTATAGATATTATTATAACATTTATAGAGACAAAAATTCAATTAATATATTATATATATATAAATATATATGAGATGTAAATTAAATATAAATTTCAATTTTTTAAAAGATAAAAAGTATAAAAAGTTATGATAATAATTTTTAAATTTATGATAATAATTTTTAAATTTATGATAATAAATTTTAAATTTATAATAATAATTTATGAATTAACATAAACTTTGTTAATTCATTTCATCATTGGTAAGGGATACATGGAGGATTCATTATCTTCCAATGTAGCTTGGATGCTTAATATGAACTTTGTTAATTCATGTTATCATTGGTAAGGGATACATGGAGGATCCACTATCTTCCAATGAATAGTTATGTAAATGATGTGGGTTTAAGTATCCTAATTTTTAAAAATATATATTTATAAAATGATTATACTTTGTGCATGGTATCCTAACATAATTATTATTAAAATGTAATTGTGTTAAAAGGTTGTTAGGATGGTGTTATTCACATGATTGAGATGGATAAAATCATAGATGATATTTCAAGTTCGGGTCATAATTTAACACATGCTCTTTTGTATGATGATGACATACGTTATGCAATAACTGTCAAATAAACAAGCTTGACTGATTGATTTTGTATGTGGGGTTGATTGATTTTATTTATATTTAATTTTAATTAGTGCAAAAAGGTTTTAATGAACAAACTTTAGGTTTATGTATGATGATGACATACGTTATGCAATAACTGTCAAATAAACAAGCTTAACTGATTGATTTTGTATGTGGGGTTGATTGATTTTATTTATATTTAATTTTAATTAGTACAAAGAGGTTTTAATGAACAAACTTTAGGTTTATGTATGATGATGACATACGTTATGCAATAACTGTCAAATAAACAAGCTTGACTGATTGATTTTGTATGTGGGGTTAATTGATTTTATTTATATTTAATTTTAATTAGTGCAAAGAGGTTTTAAGGAACAAACTTTAGGTTTATGTCAATGTAGAGAGGTTATTTCATAGGAATTGTACTGCAAAATCCTGACATAAACATGTAGGGATAGGAACAAAATCTAATATATAGGGATCTGCGTCTATAATAAAAGAACAAAATCATAACCTATAAGACACCCAACCGGAATCTACCATTACGGTAGGGATATTTTCCTTGTTAGGTTGCATTACATTAAATGAAGAAGGCTAAACGAAGAGAAGAAAGAAAACAAGGAAAAGTTTCTTATTTAGTTTCTATTCAGTTTTGATTCAGTTTCGAAAGTTGATTGGCAACGCCATCTTCTTCAAGTCTCATCCTATAAATCGAGGAGGAGAATAGCATTGCCATCAAGGATCGTAGAAAGCGGAGTGAACAGGAGGAGTGATCGGGAGACAATGAAGATGACAATGTTTCTCCRCTTTCAACTGATCCTTTGCTTTAATTTGTTATTCTGTGTGGTGCCCASAACAGTTCTTGTAGCTGCAGCTGATCAAGAGTTGRTGTCCGAATTCGTTGGACYCCAAAACGACGCAAGAGCCAAAGTTGGGGCTCCTCCTCTTTTGTGGGATGACGGAGTTGCCAGCTACGCAGAGGCATATGCCAATGAGAGAAAAGCTGACTGCACCTTGAAGCACTCGAATGGGCCATATGGCGAAAATCTCTTCTGGGGTGGTGGAAGTCGCTGGCAGCCAAAGGATGCAGCCGCCTTTTGGATCAGCGAGTACAGTTCCTTCAACTATAATAGTCGTATGTGCCACCATAATGACACCTGCGGACACTACTCTCAGATAGTGTGGAGGAATTCTCTTAGAGTCGGCTGCGCAAGGGTCGTCTGCCAGACCGGTGACACTTTCATGACGTGCAACTACTATCCCCCTGGCAATTATGAAGGTCAGAAGGCATATTGAAGATCCAACTCAACGGAGGTTTCAATACTCTTAATCAATTAAAAGTAGAAATAGGGCCTCTTAGGATTGTGACGTGTCAAGATATATCGCTCTTTCTTCAGGCTTAGCTATTGTTCACTGTTCCAAGTCAATTTTGTGCTTGGGAAATCTCACTAACAAGCAGCAAAGCAAAGTAGATAAGTTGTCTATGCTGATTGTGGCTCGTTTACTGAAGGATGCCTAAATAATATAAAATAAACAGTGCAGATTTTTTTTAGTTGAGAATTTAGTGAGTACTTTTTTCATTTTAATTGAGTATTTAGTAAGTACTTTATCTTATATGGAAGCGTATGATTAGCGATATATAAACAACATACACTGGCTATTTGAACCGAGGGGCGTTTTATTTGTAAGAAGTTTTCATCATGTCAAATTTCTCTTACTTATTACTAATTTCTTTAAAAACTATTACTAATTTTTTTTTAAACTATTTTGTTTCTTGGAGATATTTTAGAAAAAATGTACTTATACACATAATTTATATCTAAATCCTTACGAGTGTGAAACCAGATACTATTATTAATTTTTTAAAAGACTATTTTGGTTCGTGGAGATATTTCAAGAAAATTGTACTTATATACACAATTTTTATCTAAATCCTTATGGGTGTGAAGTCTTTGTATGTAAGAGAAGCTGTTGGACCTGCTAAAATTGACCTCAGCTTGTGAGAGCTAATATAATATCATATCTATTTTTTTTAAATGAAATAAATAATATATTATTTTAAAATTTAATAAGTTGTGTGTATTTTAGTATTTTTTTAAAATGAAATAAATTAAATATTATTTTAAAATTTTAATAAGTTGTAGTGTAGTTGGCTTAAAAATTTAATAAGTTGTAGGGTAGTTGGTGATGCAAAGTATTGTTAAACCATTTCGTTATATGAAATTATTATTTCAAAATCATTTACTTTGTTGTGTACATTCTTACTTAAAAAAATTTAATCCTCAGATTTATTTTATATATAATTAAACTTTATCTTATAAATGAAATAAAAAATTCAATTCTTTTAATAATGATTGCAATGTTATACCAAGGTTATCCCATCAAATTGAACCTGAGGAACCACTTAATAGTAGTAAAGGGATTTCTCCCTCCCTTATAACTTATTGCAAGGATAGTTGATGCAAAGTGGTGTCCAAAATGACAACCCAATTCCATGCAACAAATTAGTATGTTAATGATACATCTATTCATCCATAAAGATAAGGATTACAAATTTCTTTGGGCATTAAAAATATATTGTGTATGCAAATTATTGAAACATAATAAGGTGCCTATTGGAATTGAAACTAAATGGTTGTTGTAGTTTTCATCCAAACAAGAGAGAAACAAGTCATGGAATGAAAATAACTCTTTTCTCCAAGATGGATTCTTTATGAAGTCAGGCATGACTTAATGTCAAGGAAGGAATGATTTCAATTTTAGCAATCCTAGTCTTGGTAGTCAACTTCTCTGAGCACTAACAAGCATGACGGGCTAATTGCCCATCACAGGCCAATTTTCCCGTCACAATTTTCCCGTCAAATAAGGTCAAAAGTTTCCTGCAACCGTCAACTATCATGCTTAAAATCACCAGAACAAGCAGTGTAATAGTCAAAACCATCAAATTTGACGGGCTTTTGCAGTTTGAAATTCCAACCCTGCTAACAAGGATGTTACATGACTCTTTACAGAATTAGGTAATAGGATGAATGCTATCTATAGACAAAGATCAAAGAAGTTGTTGTGTTGGCTCTCTCCCTAGAACTTCCCTTCACACAACTTTTCTTTTTTCCATGAATACAACTATTTAGGTGGTAATATAGATCCAATATTTTCTACTAAGAAAAAAATAATGGTGTTGAAATAAATTCTACAACCACATATTACAGTGCAACGATTGTTTTTGTATTATTATCCCAACATGTTAGAATCACATCCTTTTGATAGTTTAAAGTGTAGTTACATATTATGTAGCAAGGTAAAAACCCTTATCGTGTTAGGATTGAAAACACATAGCACATGCCAATTGTAATAGAAAAATACACTCAACCAGGGATGATTTTATCCCATGGACTAAATTTCGCTCATGGGGTAATTTTCCATGGTTTTTTCCAAAAAAACATTCGCTATTCTAAAAATGATTTGCCCAAATTCTATAGGATAAGATTATTTTACCTTAAAAATAGCCAAAGTTTTAAACAAACTATATAAAATCCTTAGAAATTTGAATATTTTTATAAAAATATCGCCAAACATTTATAGTTGGAATATGAAGAATTAGTAATATTCAAGGTTTCTACATTTTAAAATAAATTTCCATGCTTAAAATCATCCCTACACTCAAGTAATGTTAGAATTCAACACACATGACACAATGCATTTCACATTAGAAATAAATCAAAATCTAAGCAACTGTTATTTATATAGGAAAAAAACCTTAGTGTAATATTATAATTGAGCATACATGAAAAAACACTTTTCACATTAGAAATAACTTTGAATGTAAGAACTTGTTATTTGTTAAGGAAAAAAATTATGAAAGTGTTGGGTTGAAGGAAAATCAAGCAATAATTTTCACCACACAAACATCTCTTAACGCATGAATTCTAGTGTTATTTGGAAATACTAAATGCCTCAACATGTTGGTATTAAAAACACATAAAACAAGATGTCTCATGACTTGGTGCTTTGAGTTCTTTCCATTTTCCAAAAATAGTGTGGTTGTAGATCCAATTGAATTGCATTATGTTGAACATGGCCTAGAATGTGGATCTTTGCACAATTATACATGTCTTGTCACATCACATGACCTTGTGTGGATCTTTGCACAATTATACATGTCTTGTCACATCACATGACCTTGTGCCATAGCAGGATAACCAAGGAGCCTTGAGCCTTAACTTTATATATCATTTGCCTGAGCTTTATATTGGATACCAATCTCAAACCATTTCAAGTTCATTTGAAGTGTTAGGTCATTTCCATCATGTTATTGAAGATTGTATCCTAAGAAACATGATGTTGAATTTGAGGAGATGAGTATTGCTACTATTGTTTTTTGAGTAAAGTAACCATGGAAGTCGATTATTAAGGATGTACATATGCAATTTCATATAACGTTTCTATTTTATATATACTCCTTGCATGAGTTATTTTCATATATGTATGCGTGAAAAATGCTTTGATTCCAACCAAACAAGGTGCACTTTAGATGTTGGGATCTTGCATTGTTACCCTTTAATTCTGAGTGAATTCTATAAACCCAATGCTACTACTAATTTATTTTATTGACATTATTTACATTTAATTTTATTCAATTTTTTTATTTTGGTAGAGAATGGGTTCGATGTCCATAGTCATAGTTATGTATGGAAGGATGAGAAAATGATAAATATGATTAGAGAAGTTATACACAATCATGGTTATATAACATAATTCAAAGGTGAAGATAAAAATAAATATACTAGGTTCATGCGTAACAAGGTTTCCTGTGATTTTCTTTTCATTAAGAGGAATGGTAGTGAAATTTGCAACTTTTATAGTGGCCAAATAAAGGTTGAACTACCAATTTCCTAGGGCCTTAGTGTATAGATTTTTTTCACTTTCTCCCCGCATGCAACTTCAATTAGGTAATTATATGCATTTGTCATTAACTCCACGTGGAAAACATTTCGTATTCACTCAACCATCACGTTACTAGAACATAATGGGATTGCATTATAGAACATGGATATAAAATGGATTGAAAAGACTCGACGCGAAACAAATTTGGAATAAAAATGATGTAAACCATGTCATCACACTTTATGAGCTACTACTCCCTTAGGTTTAAAATATTGATTCACACAAGGCCTAGCATTGAGGTAGGTCACTTAAGTAATGCGATTTGGGTTAAACATTTATGATAGAAATAAGGGTAGCTCCTAGTACTCTTAGATGATGGGTAGGAGTTATTATTCTATTTTAATAAAAAAAAATGTGTGTATCTTGTCAAATAAGTTTCAATGTTTATGACATCTAACCTAACAACTTTGTATGTTTTTAATAGTCGGGGATAAGGAAGGGATTTTGCAATGACCAATGATAAGGTAAATATTTTACATGTGAGACAAATGATTAAAGTAGTGGAATTTCACTGTCAATAGTTGTGGGCCCGTTTTTCCCATCGACGACCTTTCACTCAATTTGACAAGCTTGGGATGCTCGTAAATGGTGTTGTTGTTGATAATTTAAAGTAGACATAGATGGTGTTCCCTAAAGCTATTTTTTTTCCTGAAGTGGGAAAATTGCATGAACCTTGCAAGTATTATTGATTCTTCTATGGTGATGTTGAATCAATGGTTTTGTTGTAGCAAAGCCTGGTGAATGAAATGAAATTCTAGAAAATCCATTACTTAGTGGAAATATCATCTTCTTATCTATCTTTTTTTATTCTTTTAGATACACATGGTCCATCTTATGCACTATTTAATAAAGTACATAAATAACTCTTAGTTGACTATCATAGTAAAGACAAAGGTAGCATGGGTTGTAAAGACATAAGAATATAACATGTTTCAAGTCCCTAGCACACATTTCATCGGCATAAGAATATGATTTGAATCATTTTGAATTATATTGAGGAATGCGGTTGACAGAGGATGTGTCTAATATGAACCTCTAGTTCGGTGAGGAAGACACGCAACCCATGACAATTAGTGAGGTGATAATATATGAGGTTGTTGATTGGTATAAAAGTTGGAATTGAAACTCTTCATGTTTATGCTTCTAAGTCTATTGAATCTAGGAGTGAATGATTTGCTTTTAGTGTTATCATTGAAAAAGATGTCATGAAATTTTACTTCTGATAGGAAAATGCTCAACATGGTGGTGGAAATTAATAGTCATGTTTTATCTCAATTGATGTTCCTTCAATAATTGAAAATCAAGTTATTATATGATAATCATGTTTGTGCAATTTTATTTTATAGAATAGAGAAACAAAATAACTGAATTCGAATAAATTAAACAAAAAAAAATCAATTAATTACAACCTTTAAGTAATTGAGTATTTTTTAAAACAAATACAAAACATTAAATTAATAATAATTTTGATAAAACATTAAAAAATTGTATTTTTTATATATAATTTTATATAAATGTGGTGTAACTAATTTGAGGTAACGTTGATTTGATTTCCATGAAACCTTGGAGGGAATAATGATGTGTTAGGTATTAATAAGATAATGTGAGAGCGTTATATAAAATGGCTATCGTTGAAGTTTATAAGTGAATGTTTTCGTATTTACCCTCGCAACTTTATAAATAAGAGAAATAGTGCAAAATAATTGTCCCTACCTACATAGTTTAAAGTGCTCACCGCCATTTTCATTGGTGCTCAAGAAAGCTAGCTTGTTAGTGGCTACCATGGGTAGGATTAACACATTATGCCACCAAAAAAACAAATGACACCCAAATGTACTCTTTCAATAAATTTTAAAGTTATTTTAAGTGCGTATGCATTTTAACCTTTCTTTAATTAAACATTAAAGAGAATCTGAAAATTAATGGTAATGTAAATTTTTGATTATTTAAGCAAAAATATATATATATATATATATATATATATATATATATATATAACCCCAACAATAAATTATTTAGCTTAAATAATTTTGTAACAAAAGAAAAATACATATATATAAGATATCTAACCCCAACAATAAGTTATTTAGCTTAAATAATTTTGTAACAAAGGAAAAATACTTCTATCATTGATATACTGAGCCGAGATAGCAATTGGAAAATATGGTTGAGTAACTCTATTTTTTTTCCTTTGAACTTGACAAACGGATGGCTATGTGGTTGCCGATGACTAGGTGAAAGAGACATTATTCCCATTTTCTAGTCTTGCAAAGGAGATATGGATGTTGAAGTATGAAGTAAGCAGCTATGGATGTTGAAGTATGAAGTATTGCATACTTTTTGTCCAAAATGTTTGTAATACTTAATTTTATTATGTTTTTTTATTAAAAAATAAACTAATATTTATTTTCTTTAGTTTTTCTAATTTTATTATGTTTTTTTATTAAAAAATAAACTAATATTTATTTTTTTTAGTTTTTCTACTTGTAGTTGTTTTTATTTTGGTGTATCTAATAAAATGTGAATACTATAACTTTTATTTTCTGAAATTATTTTAATTCTATTGGTAATGAAACACAAGAGTTGTTGAAGAGTATTGGGTTAATATTCTAAATAGATTAAGGAAGAGGTAGATTTTGAATTGATGATCGAAGTTTGTAATATCATATAGGGCCACCTTTTTACCCGAATTTTGCAATGAATTGGACTCCATGTAGTATATTGTTTTTCTATTTTCCAACTTTGGTAGAGAAGTGAATCATATTATTTTGATTGTTCTATAAACTTCTGTTAAAAACTCAATCCTTGTCCATTGCATTATTAGGTGATTTATGTTTTATGTAAATCATATAATAACCTTAATTCATTTCTCACATTGTACTTATTTTTCGATATATTTTTGGATAAAATCGTGGATAGTGTTTAGTATTTAGTTTGTTCTTTAATGTTCTTATCTAAAAATAATTACCCATTAAATATAGAAATTATAATACATATTGCAGCACAATTCCAACTTTATTTTTATGTGGAGTTTCTTAATTTGCATAAAAATGATTTTCTAACATGGTGAATTTTGACTATATACTATATAATTGGACAAATCACTGTGCACTGCGAATGGTGCATTCCCTTCATCCCGATTGATTGTTGGCATGGCGACATGTTCCCATATGGGGGAATGGTATTTTCTATGCATTTTAAAACTTTACCAAGTGTAAGAAAGAGATACCATGTCCTAAATCATTAACATGCTATGCAACAAGTGTCGATGGGAATTTGAGAAGGTCCACACAATGATGTTGAGTGAAAGGAGGTTGGTTGGTTATGAAATCCTATGACACACATTAGAGCCAGTTCTAGAGTTAAGTGTCAAAATCTCTCATAGGCACCAACTCTGTTAGTTAATCCAATGGGTCGGATCTGGAAACCAAGTTGCAAACCCCACTCCTAGTTGTAGCATTATGAGCAACAAAATGATGCAGAGGAGGTATCTTCGCTATGGAAACATATTCAGGAGTTTGCATGGATGTGGGGGAGGGGAGGAGACCCTAAATCCATTGATTTTTTTAATTCATCGCCTCCTACATGGAAGTGAGATTTAATCCCACAAGAAATTCCAGCAACGCAAACCAAAACCAACAATGTGAGCTCTGGTTTATCTAATAGAGCGATATATTTTTCCTTTGTTGATGGTTATGGCTATGCATCTAGGAAATATGTTTCTCTCACTCAATCTATATTTGATTCTGGTTCATGGGATACTAAGTCCACTTAATTTGTAATGTGATCTTCTTCATTCCTCCACTTTAGAAAATTATACTAAGGTAACGCACCCAACCCCCTAAGCACCTTTTAAGAAATGGGGTATTAAAATTTCTCTTCTCCTTAGACATCTTGAGCTCTACTCTAAATGGAACAAATGTCTCCAACTCATGAAGAGATTTCTAATGACTATAATTTTGCTCAAAAATTAGCTTAGGATTGAAAGTTATGGTTTCCCAAATTTCTCGAGCCTCTATTGGCCCAAGGCCACCTCACTTCCATATGGAATCCATGTGGTATATTAATAGTCATTCCATTCGATGTGGAATCAACCACTTGGAGCATTAATATTATCATGCCCAATCCCTTGACCTACTTTCATTGTCGTCAGGATTTTTCTCCCCAGAGAGTCAAACACCCCAACACTAAAAGTTTTAATGAGGATACCATATTGTGACTACGCAAGATCCAACTATGCTTGGGTTGAGAATCCCATGACTCTAATTGTGTAGATGAATCCAACTTATGTGGGGGTTAAAAACCCTCCCATATGACATTATCAATCTAATGGTCCTCAAAATTATCATATAATGACTCAGATTAAGTCTGTGAGACCAAATTGTGCAACGATTAATTCCTCATCCCTTTTTCACGTATAAAGTTGAAGATGAGACCCATGACATATCAACGGTTCAGACTGTTTCTTTATCCTTCTCTGATTGACGATCCTTATCACTCCTTCTTTCGTCATTGGCGGTGTTTCTTAACAATGTCTAACAGGTCCCCTCTGAACCTCGACGACATTATTCCTGGATCAACGGTCTAAATTCACTAGCCCACAGATCTAACAACTTTCATCATGTCAATTATGCTCATATATTCATCGACATTTTCTATGGACACGTGAACTTGCTAATCTTTCAAACTCCGACGAATGGTCCAGATCTCTCAGCTCTTGGATATCCACACCCATCAGGGCCTACTCATGCCTGATCGACCAATATCTTAGTGACATTTGTCACTAATTCGCCATTCTAGCTACCATGTTGGCACCATTACATCATTCCCCTCTTTATCCTTACCCATACAACTCTTGTTCCTTTTGATGGTTGAGATCGTTCCCCAACTAGCCACTGATCTTTGATATCGATTGTCTCATGGATTTCTTTGGTTGTAGTGTTTCTAATTTGGGCTTTAGGGAAAAACTGACCATCAAAATCATATGTTATTCACCACCTAGCAGCTGAGGCCACTGTGTACCTACCACCTAAGCATTTGTTTCCATGTGTACCTGCCACCTTAGAGGACACATGGCACACACGTTCCCAAGAAAACTCTACCTCAAAAGGACCAAAACTCTGTGACACATGGGACAATCTTTACTTGACACGTGTCACCACCCACATTGTGACACATGGGATGATGTGGTCTACACATCATCATGAGGTATATGTTTTTATCTTCTAGGTGTTGACATGTACCCCAAGCATGTTGGTTGGGGTGACATCACTCCTCTTCCTTCCACTCACCAAGGAAACTGTTATACCTCTATGATAGATCAACAACCATAATCACATCTTACTCTAGTGTAGATGAATGGTTCAAATCTACCCTCTGTAACATCCCTCTCTTGCGTGCATTGAGAAGACTTACTCTTTGAGGACACTTGCATGCAAGTGATCTGGGTCATTATACTATTCGTTGTTTTGATTATGAATATGATATATTGTGGATTTGACGATATGTTATTTTATTGTATTTACATAGACATGTGATTTTGACTAGGTTCTCCCGAGTGTGCAGGACTCTAGACATTAGAGGATGAAAGGCATCAATGAAACTCCTTGGACTCTGGATCGATTCAGGGAGTGGACTGTTAGAGTTTGAATGTAGTTGATGTGACATATGTACATATGACTAGATATTATGATGTTAATTCTTATTGTTGACTTGATTCATTGATGGATGCAGGATGACAATAGATTTCCGACCAGACTCACATTTGGAGTAAAGGGGTCATGCACGAAAACCAGAGACATTGAGGGAGAGGTGTGGCAACAACCCTGCCACAGCCTACTATCACTCCCACCGTGGCTCAAATTGTAGGTTAATGATTACCTATTTTGAGAAGACCCATGATGCTATGACGAAATACTGTGACAGTCGCTCACAATGATTCTAAGGGGCATGCAATAAGGCAGGGTCCTTATTCCTCACAGGCCCTTCATCACCCACAAGATCACGTGACAGAGTATTGACTCCAAGGGTTTGACATCTAACAAATTCATTCAATAGGTGAGTGGCACCCTTGAATCATGTAGTACGTCTTGAAGGGCACGTCACGTGAATAAAATGGAAAGAGGCGAGTGGCACCCTTGGAGCACATAGTGTGTCTTGAAGGGCACGTCGCGATTTTAACTATCATAAGTTAATAAACCTAGTGCCTAGAAAACTATGCCTCTTTAGGACTTGGTCGGCCTTAAAATGAATGATGTGATAAGTAAAGTTTAATAACAAATTTCCCCTTAAGAACTATCGCCAAGCCTAGTCAATTTAAAACCTAGGTCTAAGTAGAACCTCTGACAAAAAAAAAAAAAAAAAAAATTATTAGACATATAACAAGAAGGGGTAAAGAAAATTCAAGCTTTATTAATTAAAGTAATTTTTTTTAATGAAGGTTTAATTATTAAAAGGGGGGTAAATGGTTGTTTGTCTAAACTTGCTAATTCTGAACTTAGTTAAAACAGGGGAAACTTAAAGAAAAAGGGAAACTTAAAGAAAATGGGGAAACTTAAAGAAAAGGGGAAATTTAAAGAAAAAGGGGAATGCCTAACTTAGTAAGAAATCTATCCTTTGGAACTTTCTAATTATGAACTCAACTAGGATTTAAGTAAGGCGTAATTCATTTAAGAATTGCTAGGGAATATTGCGACACCGAGGAGCATTTTTAGGAACTCTTTTAGGTGGGTGAGGAAAATAGGAAAATTTGATTAATTAATAAATTGATTTTATGGTGCAACTAGGCAATCAAGCGACATGTGTACGGAGGAGGTTTTTCCTAACTAAATAATTGAAAAATAAATATAATGAGGGTTTGGGAAATTAATCACTTGAAAACTCTATAAAAAAGATGGCAGAGGAGGAGTATGCATCACGTCTAGTATGCGTAAGGTTACACTGCATGAATTTATCTTGACTGAACTTTTCTTGTGGGAGATGGGTATACTCGGCTCAAAGAACAAGTGGTAGCTTGACCTTGCGAAGCGAGCTGGGAAGATAACATTCTATGGTATTGTGTGTGTGGACCCTTTGTGGCTCTGGAGGCTTAGGGGGAAGAAGATTACCCCTAGCATTGGCTGGGAGGTATCGGTGAGGTCTCATCAGTTGAGAAGCGAGATCTGAAAGGAGTGCATGTGAAAGACAACGTTTATGGGATCATCACCTTCGGATTCGGTATGCATATTTGAATTTTTTTTGTATTTTAGTTAAAATTATCCTGTGTATGAGATAATAATGATGATGAACGAACCAATGCATCAACATTGAATCTATTCTATCTGTTCATAATAAGGAATTAAATCTAATCATTTATTCAGTTTCAATTTCTATTGTGGTTTTAGGATGCTGGTTGTAGTCGCTTTGGGATCTTAAATCTTGGTTTTCTTGTAGCCCCTCCCCTCAGTAGTGATTACTTAATTTCATCTACTAAATTCTTTAAACATTTTATTGTGTGGAAGAAAAAACGTTAGACACCTTCAATTTTTGTGCAAACAGACTTTCCCCCATCACTTATTCATGTTTGGACTTTCGATTCCTGTAGATTGCGATTGTTTTTGTTTTCAGGGTAGTCGACTATTGACTCCTTTCCATTGTTTGGATTTCTGATCACTACCTCTTCCTGTCCCCTCGTATTCTTGACCACTCTCTTCCTACTAACATCGCTACGATTGAGTTAGTTTTATCTTATCCCAACTAACATCTTGATTTCACAGTTTTAGATTGAGCCATATGTTAACTCAACAACATGCCTATGTGTTAGTTGACAATTTCCTTCATCGGTTGTGAGTAGCATAACAAAGGTCCTCTTTGCGAGTGGAATAATGATATTGCTACTACAAAATGGATTGGTTCTTTATCTTTTGAGACTCATCTTGAGAATGTGATTTGTAAAATTGCTACTCCGAAAGCGAAACAAATAGTTAGGTTTTTTATTTCCCCTTTAGAGTGAGACAGGTGTATCAATGATAGCGTTAAATTTGACAGATACATAGGTAATTTTATATATTTCGATCAAGTCTCCTGTTTGCAATAGTGAATGGACGCATCGACAATCTATGTGTGATAGTAATATCATTCGGGAAAGTATAAAAAGGAAGAGTTGTATTTCACGTTCCCTGTTTTGAGCGCAAATGAAGGTATGTCCTTTGAAAATGTGAATAACACAGTTCCACAATACTCTCAATATTTATTACAAATATTTACAGTAGTCAAGAATAAAATTTGGTTGCAGTCTAGCAAGTCTTTAGGGAATCACTTGGAATTATTTCGAGGCATTTCTATTCGAGAAAACCAAGGGGTGTGATTTTAGCTTTTTTATTTATTTATCAGTCTTATAACATTTTATAAGGATCAACAAACTCCAAGGTTTGATCAAGAAAATGTATAGCACTGCCAGAACTCAGACCTTTTTCCTTTCCCAGCTTCTTGGTGCAACTATAAATTCATTTTTTTTTCCAAGATGGAAGTGCACCCAACCTCTCTGCACAGCCTTGAATCTCATTTTTGTTTCTTATTTCACCTCGTTTCCCTACCTAGAGGTTGCACGATTTGCAAGTAAATGACAATGGTGGTCCCTGTGGTTTTTATGAACTTTAAGTTATGACAGTTGACCATTTATTATTTCTATCCATCTTTTTAATTGTTGAAACTTTTCCTTGTTGAGAATATCAACCCTGACAACTAGTAAATGTTGTATTAATAGTTTTAGTCTCATTCCCAGTTTGACTGTTTTAATTGTAGTGTGTAATCCATGTGACTTAACCACTTTATTAATGGCCAAGTAAATTTTAATGTTTATTTTACAACACGACTATATGCCATTTAAGAGTACAAATAAAACTAGCCAATAAATTTGAACAATATCAAAAATTATTTGAATGAAATGATTAGAACCTATTGACTTCTATTGTCATGTGAATGAAAAAATGTAATGAGTGGGTCTTAAATATCTTATTGACAGATTTTGTAGGTAGTAGGATCACAAATTATTGACAAGTTGTTATTTATGCGATATAATGATTATTAACATGTATGAATTTGTATACATCATTGATAGTAAATGTTTTTTTTATTTAATGGGTAGGCTATTAATATTGAATACTGATGCAGGAGCATCTCTCCATGCCAGCTAGTCAGCCATGTCAGCGCGCACTCATGCAGGGCTGACAGGGAGGCGCGGCCTCATTTTGAATTTGAATTGAATGTAAATTCAATTCTTAGGCTGGTGAGCCATGAATGCCATGTCTTTGCGCAGGCTGTAGATAAGATAGGCATTTATTATAGATCGGCTGAGATCTAGTTCTGGATAGCAGACTAGACAGTCCATTGATTGTAAATCAATAGGGTAGGTAAATCCTGGAGGGAAGCGCTCGATTGAGCCGCCTCATGTAAAAGAGATTTGGAGATCTCATTTGAGAGAGTTGGGTAGTAGAATCTGCATGTAGAGCAGAGGAGCCAAGAGAGAGCTCGGGGAACACCTTGTAAAATATACAGGCATTCGCCATTATTAATACAGAGCAGTTTTTCCTGCACCAATCTGTCATTATATGCATGTCTGTATGTGTATGTTCTTTATATGCTGCAATTGTGTATTGTTATCATGTAATTGCAGGGAGTGTGTTTGATTTCAGGTTTGAGAGGTCTTTGAGGTTTCATGCCATGAGGGCGTGACAGAGTGTTGAGACTCTGAATACCGGTGCACAGAGGGGCACTTCTGAACTCGTGAGGAGTCAGACAGAGACGTGTGGAAGTACAAGCCTGGAATCCTCAACTCAGAAAGAAGGAGGACTTTGGGGTTACTGAACACCTCAATAGTCAGAGCAGTGTTACTGAGTCACTATTGTGGACAGAACCTCTACTGGGAGTTTTGTAAGAGCTCTACCAAGAGGGTATTGAGCGTATATGAGGAAAGAACTCTGATGTGAGTTCAGAAAGACCAGAATCCTGTGATGATTCTGAGGGGCTCCGTCTGGAGGACGTTGAGGAAGGTTGTAGACAGACACGAGGAGGAAGGAACTCTTTGAGTTCCATCATCCGAAGGAAGCATCCACTGAGGGAGATTTTACTGGGTTACTGAATACCCAGAGTACTTAGCAATAGGTGGCTTGAGTTGGAAGACTACCAGGGATATCTTATTCTCCATCTAAGGGAGAGAGAGGAATATAAGTTTCAATTGTTTCTCAGTCTGATCCAGGAGATTCCTGGATAGAGTGCAGTTGAATTACTCCGCATAGAGTGCGTTGAGGAGGCTCACAGTTAAAATCTTATTCTCATCGACCCAGAAGTCGAATTGGGTTGCTCGTGTAGTGCAGGTGGAGTGCAGACCGAGGTTGAAATCTCAGCAGTAAATATGAGAAAAGAAAGGCGTGGGTTACTGTCACAGTGAGTGCACATAGTCCGGAAGAACTCAACACTTTGATAATTGTTGAAGTCCGAGCGTGAGCAGAAGGCGAGCACAAAGGTATCTGAAGGAGTCGGAGAAAATTAAGCTCAGGAGGGATCGTTCCGTGGTGAAGACTTTGGGAACAGACCCAGGAGGAGCGCGAATTGAGAGAATCTTTGGAGCAGGAGATCTCCAAGAGGAAGAATCAACAGACAGGATTCGCGGAGGAGAATCGCGAAATCCCGGGGATCGTTGGCTCATGGAGAAGCTGCAAGGAGTTTAACCCTTGGGCGCAGGAGAGAACCGGCCATCGAATTTTGGCACATTAGGGTTCGGGCTTTGACGATTGCAAAGGAAAGAGGTTCATTTCCTTTTGAAATCGCGAATGGCGATTTCCCGATTTAACGAGAGTCGTCGATTGTGACGAGGACAGGTGGCACGCGATCCCATCATATCGGGGTTCGGCGTTCGAAGTTTCCGACATCACAAAACTCTTTCATCGGGGATCCACGATCCGCGAAGTCCCGAAGAGGACGTGGCAACGTGGGACCCCAGGTACTAGTGGAAGACAGGTGGCGCGATCTCGGAGAATCGGCACCTCGACACTCGGGGTTTTGAAATACGGAGTGTTGACATCGCAAAAGGCGATTTCTCGATAGTGCAAGTGGAGGACAGGCGTCGGGGCGTTAAGCCATATGAGGAGGCATTGACATGTGGCGTTAGCTCAAAGATAGGGAAACCCTCGATATCCAAGGACGTTGACCCTTTGACCATCGGGATTCGGGGAAGTGAAAGACCCGATATCGTGAGCGCTGAACTCGCGAACTCGCGAGTCCCAAGTTCCGAAGATAGGGACATCTGTGGGTCAGGAACTCCCGAGAGGAGTTGGAAGAGTCTTAGACTCTTCGGGCCTGTGAGAGAATGAGAAGGTCCTGGTGAGAGCAGGGTGGAACCGAGAGGGTTCTGAGGATCGCTCTGCGTCAAATACTCAAGATTTTTATATCATTGGGAATGTGGAGATTTATTAATTTACTTTTACAGTTTTATTAAAAATATTTTTATAAGAAATATTCTATCTTATATGATATTATTATTCTATGTTATATGGAAAAAGATCCTATAAGATTTTTAGAATTTATTTTATTAGATTAATGGTAATCCTAATCCGTAATAACATTGTTTTGTTAACATCTTTCCTTATGACTGTGCCATATAATGGGAGTGTACACTTTTAATGTTTTGTTTAACTATTTTAGAACAACGTCATGTATTGGCACGAAAGATTATATTGTTTTAACATCGCCAGGTGGATTATAAACTCCAACAATAATGGAAGTAGGGAGTGTATATGCCTTAAATGAATTTTAATTTTTTTACAACTGGTAATAAGTATGTTGTGCTTGTTGTAAATTAACAAACACATTGTATTATAATTTAAGAAAACCATTATTGTATTTAAGTTAAGCTTTGTGATATTAAAGAAAGGCATTGTTATATTTGAAGTTTAGCATTGTGATACTTTAAGTAAGCATGGATAAGCCTTAGTATATTTTAAAAGAAGGTAGGTAAGTGTTATTATATGTTCTTAACTTTAGGTTGAGATTGGATTTGCTTGGAATGAAGGTCTAGATATTTTATGTTGCGCCTTGGTTACTATCACGCATATCGCATGGTGGTGGCATAGTTCCTGATGACGTGATCATTGTGAACTCTGATCAAGAGAAGCATATGATGACCTGGCCTTGGGTCATGAGCTTCCTGATGATGACGATTGGAATTGGCGTATGGTGATTGTTATGTAATCACATGATTTGAGGTGTTTCTCTCTTGACATGAAGGTTCTAGTTTATGTTTAGACTTCATTGAAGTTGTTGCGTTTGGATTGATTGTTGTTTCCTTTAGCCTAGTAGGTGTGGTATTTATTTTGATGGGTGGGATGTAGACACCTCCTTGTTCCCTAGAACAGTCGTCAGCCTTGAGACCTTAAATGGTAAAAATCGATGGGAACCTGGGCTTGATCATTTCTTATGTGCCCTGGAGATCCTAACCTTGTAGGGTAGGACGAGTGGGTAGTCATTTTTATTTTCTCCTGATTGAATGTCATATGATACTTCCCACTACATGATGTGATAGTAGGCTAGGTCATTATGTTTTCTATTTACTTAATTGTGTGTGTTGTGTTCATTGTATTGATTAACTGTTGTCATTCATACATTCCTTCTTTAGAAAAAGAAATTGCACTTGTTATGCATTGCATGTAGTCGTAACGATGAGAGTTATTAGATATGGTATCAGAGCTGGTTCGACTCGCGACTTGGGATCACTACGACTTCCATTGATTAGATACTTGATGATAAAACATGGCTAGTTAAATTGATTGTATCTGTGCAGGTAATCATGGTCAGAGGACGTCACGGAGGTTGACGATGAGGTGATAGGGGAGGAGGCACGACGCCCACAGTAACATCCACGATCGAGAGGTCTAACCCCTAGGGAGACGAACATGTTGTCGGGAAGGAACATATAGTTGTGGGTGATGTGGTTGGGATGATTAGGTCCTTTCAGAGGATGTTTGTGGCACTAATCAACCGTTTGGAAAGAGATGAGGTCAGGGCACCGAAACCTCCCGAGGGTCCACTACACGCTTTGTTTGGTACTGGTATCATTCACAATGAACTCGAGAAGGTCAAATTTCCTCAGTTGTTTGGTGCTATGGACGACACAGCCGCCGAGGCATGGTTGGAGAATATGTTGATGTGATTTTCACTTCGCGACTATATCTCCAACATGAAGGTTCGCATGGTGGTATTTCAACTAAAGGGGAGCGCTCTTCTATGGCGGAAGATGCTTCTGCCGCAGTTGAACATGGTTGTTGAAGACATGTCATGGGAACTGTTTGAGGAATGGTTCCGGGAGAGGTATCGATCTAAGGAATTCATTGAGTGTCAGCTCAACAAATTCAACGCCTTGCGACAGGGCGGTCATACGGGGCCCGAGTATGTGGCTCGTTTTATGGAGTTGCTTCAGTATGCTTTGCACCTAAATACCGAGAAAATTAAGGTCAATAGGTTCATGTTTGGCCTTAATGTCAACATTCGTGCAAAGGTTAGGATTATGATGACTCAACCTTGCATGATATTGTCTAGAAGGCCCTCATAGCAGAGAAGGAGATTATCAGCGGGGGTCAGAGTAGTGCATAAGTGAGACTAGTGGAACAAGTGTCATCTGGTGTGCATCAACATCAAACATGAGCTATACATTCACAAGGACATCCTGGAATCCAAAGAGGATCCACTTACACTATGCCATGATGATCAATGCCTCAATAACAAACTCCTTGCAAAGTACCACAACACCAGTAGCAATGTTGACCCCAACAACAATAGTTTAGGCCTATTCAACAGAACATACCAGGGTCCTAGGTCAGTGGGCCGCCAACTTCTACTTCGAGTACCAGGAGTACTGGACCAAAGAAAGGGTGTTGGACATGTAGAGAGCCACATTACCAGTGTGACTGCCCAGTGGAGAGGACCAGAGCATATGGATCATCTGGAGAGTTTTTCACGAGGGCCAACCTGTACGTCACTATATTAGGATCTTATGACATCGTGATCGGTATGGATTGGTTGGAATCACATAAGGCGATACTTAACTGTAAGACGAAATGGTTTATATTGGTTGATGAAGACAGATAGAGACGCATGATTATAGGCTGGAACTAGGGAGTCTCCTTCAGGTTCATCTTTTCCTTATAGTTATGGAAGAGAATGCGCAAGGTATGTAAGCTTTATGCGATCCTTGTGTTAAATGAGAAGGGAGTAGCGGAAGGTCTAGAAAACCTTCTGGTGGTGCGAGAGTTTGCAGACATCTTCCCTGAGGAGTTACCTAGGATGCCTCCAGAGAGGGAATTGGAATTTAATATCAATCTAAAACTGGTAACTAAACCGATAGAAAGAATGCCTTATCGGATGTCGACCCTGAAGTTACAGGAGTTGAAAATGCAACTAAAGGAGTTGTTGGACCTAGGAATTATACATCCAAGTGTGTCACCATGGGGTGCACCTGTTATATTCATATAGAAGAAGGATGGGTCGTGGAAAATCTGCATTGACTATCGTCAATTGAACAAGGCAATGATCAAGAATCAGTATCAGTTACCAAGGATTGATGATCTGTTTGATAAGATGAAAGGTGTGACGGTGTTTTCAAAGATCGACTTGAGATTAGGGTATCACCAGTTATGGTTCAAGGAGGATGCCATCCCTAAGACCACCTTTAAAATGAGTTTTGGACATTACTATTTTATTGTTTTACCATTTGGAATGAAAAATGCCCCAAGGGTATTTACGAGTTTGATGAACGGGGTTTTCCGTGAATACTTAGAAAAGTTCATCCAAGTATTCATTGGCGATATTTTGATTTACTCTTGGATGATGGAGGAGAATGAAAAGTACTTGTGCATGATACTACAGTGTCTACGAGAGAACCAGTTGTTTGGGAAGTTGTCAAAATGTTCGTTTTATCAATCGAAGATTCACTATTTCGGGCATGTCATCTCTAGCGAAGGTATCATTGTAGATCCAAAAATGGTCAAGGCTATTATGGAATGGCCTACACCGACGAATTTCCCCAAAGTGCATAGCTTCATGGGCTTAGATGGATACTATCGATGGTTCATCGAGGGTTTTTCGAAGATAGAAAATCTGATCACGGAATTGCAGAAGAAGGACAAGAAGTTTGTTTGTACCGAGAAATGAGCGGAGGAATTTCGGAGGCTCAAGGAGATGTTGATGAGAACACTGATACTAAATATCCTTGACATGGACATGGACTTCTTGGTATGCACTGACGCATCCAAGGAAGGCTTAGGAGGATTCTTGATACAAGGTGGTCGAGTGATAGCTTACATCTTGAGAAAGTTGAGAAGGCATGAGGAGAACTATGTGATGCACGATTTGGAGTTGTTATACATTGTTTATTCCTTGAGAGTTTGGAGACACTACCTTACTGGATGAAAATTCGAACTAAAAATAGACCAATGTGGTCTACAACATATCTTTATGCAAAGCGACTTGAACGCGCAACACCGGTGTTGGTCAGAATTTCTTAGCGAGTACGATTTCAAGATTACTTACATAAAAGGATAACACAGTGGATGATGCGTTGAGTTAGAGACTGCACATATTTTCGATGATGCCTCTTCAGATGAATCTACGTGAAAATATTCTACCTTTACAATGTGACAATGACCGGTACAAAGAGGTCAAGAATTTTATCGAAAAAAACACAATGATGGTACCAAAATTTGAGGGATTTACAGTGGACAACGACATATTATTGATATTTAAAAATCAAATTTACATACCGCCCAATGACGAGTTGAGTAGTTTAATACTAAACAAGGCTCATAAAGCAGTGTACATCTCTCATCCTAGAGTCACGAAGATGAGGTTAGACATTAAACCCTTATTCTTCTAGAAATGAATGAAGGAAGACATAGCCAAATACGTGGCAAGATGTCTAGAATTTCAGCAGGTGAAGGATGAACATATACATCTTGTAGGATTACTATAGCCACATGTTATTCCAGAATTGAAATGGGAGGTCATTTCGTTGGATATCATTGTTAGATTTCCACTCATGGAAAGGATACACGACTCGTTTTTCGTGGTAGTTGACAATCTGATGAAGAGTGATCATTTTATTCCTATGCGTATGATGTATCATGCACCTGACATAGCTAGAGTTTTCATCAGTGAGATTGGGAGACTGCATGGCGTGCCTAAGAGGATTATATCCAATAGAGGATTGATGTTTATAGGGCGATTTTGGACTAGTTTCCAAGAGGCCTTGGGAACCCAACTTAACTTTAGTAACACGTATTACCCAGAGACAGATGGGTAGACCGAATGAACAAACCAAATCTTGGAGGATATGTTGTGTATGTATGTGATGGACCAAAAAAAGCATTGGGAACAATTCTAGCCACTGGTAAAATTTGCATATAACAACAATTATCAAAGCACCATTAAGATGGTGCCTTTCAAGTTTATTTACAGGAGACCATGTTAGATGCCTTTGAGTTGGGATTGGATAGAGGATAGGGTCCTGGTGGGGCCAGAAGAGATCCAAGAAATGGAATATCAAATGAAAAAAATAAGACAAAGAATCAAGGAAGTGCAGGATCAGCAGAAGAGTTATGCCAATGTGCATTGTGTCGACTGTAGTTCTGAAGTTGGTAATCAATTTTTCTTATGGGTGAGGCCACATAAGAGTTCGATCAAGTTTGGAAATGGTGCTAAAATATATCCTAGGTTTGTGGGACCCTTTGAGATTGTGTAAAAGAAGGAGCTTGTGGCCTATTGACTAGCTTGGCCTGATTCTTTGAGGCGTATGCATGATGTTTTTCACATATCTCTTTTGAGACATTATGTTAGTGATCCTACACATATTATTGACATGAGTTCCTTGAGGGTATTGTATGAGGGTGTGCTCACGACAGAGCCAATCAACATCCTAGACCATCGCATTTCACAACTACGATGTCTAACAGTAGATCGACTGAAGGTCCAATGGGACAAGTATAGTCCACACTCGAAAACCTGGGAGGATGCATATGATATGCATTAAAAATTTGCATTTTTGTTTGATAGCTAGACATATGATACTGTGATACACTTTATTTTGGCACTTACATACTGTGAAACTTCCGGACGAAGTTTAAAACAAGAAGGGATGTATGGAACATCTCGCTTTTGCGGGTACAAAGCGAACTTATTCTTTGAGGACACTTGGGTGCAAGTGATCCGGGTCATTATTCTATTGGCCATTTTGATTATGAATATGAGATAT
This sequence comes from Picea engelmannii, assembly GCA_009831015.1. NCBI lineage: Eukaryota > Viridiplantae > Streptophyta > Pinopsida > Pinales > Pinaceae > Picea > Picea engelmannii. Next base: position 420,542 of record ML787125.1, on the reverse strand, counting down.
TATGGATTTGAAGATATGTTATTTTGTTGTATTTACGTAGACATGTGCTTTTGACTGGGTTCTCCTGAGTGTGGAGGACTCTGGACGTTAGAGGATGCGAGGCATCGATGAAACTCCTTAGATTGTGGATCATGTTAGGGAGTGGATTGTTAGGGTTTGAATGTATTTTATGTGACATATGTACATATGATTAGAGATTATGATGTTCATTTCTATTACTGAAATGATTCGTTGATGGATGCAGGCTGATGATAGCTTGCCGACAAGACTCACATTTGGAGTAAAGGGGTAACGCACGAAAACTAGAGACATTGAGCACCAACTCTGTCAAATCCTATGAGAAATCCCTCCATGGCTCGAACTATAGTTTAATGATTACATAGTTCGATAAGACCCACGATTCCATCAGGGAATATTGTGATAGTCACTCACGATTATTCTAAGGGGCATGAAATAAGGCAGGGTCCTTATTACTTAGAGTCCCTTAGTCTACCACAAGTTCACCTGACAGAGTATTGACTTCAGTGGTTTGACATCTACCAAATTCAATCAAGAGGCGAGTGGAACCCTAAGAGCATGTAGTGCATCTTGAACGACATGTCGTGCAAATAAAATGGAAAGAGATGAGTGGCACCCTTAGATAACGTAGTGTGTTATTAATCCATAATATTGGCTCCTTACCCCTTAATTGTGGCATATTACATTAGTAATGTTATTTTATTTATGTCATCTTTATTCAATTAGTTGTAATTATACCTCCTAGTCTCCTATGTATACTAAGGAGACATTTTCATTTGGAATCATCTTGTACTTGAACATTTAAGTGGGGTAAAAGGAGGATTCCCCCTCGAAAAGGCTTATTATATGAAATTATCTCTTTTTCAAGGCATTGAGTGCTTTTTCTGAGGTTTTTCTATGCTATATTGATATTTGGTTCTTAACATATGGTATCAAAGATCAAGGTCTTGGGGTTTCGCTGATACATCTGAGACACCTTGGAATTTTTGCTATAACATTTTTTATACAATGTTTCAGAAGAAACGACTAGGAGTATATTTCGTAGACGAATAAAGGTATGTTGTGTTAAACTTTCATCTCCTAAGACATTATATTGTTGGAGATATAGCCTGTAAAAGATAGGGTTCTGGAATCATCCTGAACTGAGTCATTGCGGAATTTTTGCAATAAATTTTTTTCTATAACATTTCTGAACCTGAACTTCGAAGGCTATTCACCGAAATTAGTAAGGTATATGTGGTAAAAATTTCATCTTTGGCTTCATATTATATTTATAGATACACCCTGTGGAAGATAGGGTATCTGACTAGTCCTATTGACTAGTCACAAGAAGGTGTTCCAGGTAACAAAATCATAACTTTTTCCTAGAGTATCCAAATTGAGTGGGTCTAGTTTCATTGGATAGTGGAAATTCTCTAGTATTTATGGTACGAGTTTCATAATTTTATATCCATTATTTTGTGCGGGGAAAACTATACAAGTGAGATCTCCTGGAAAGGCAAAAAATCAGCAAGTTGTGTGGAAGTTACTGTAAATTCCACTTGGCACATCCAATTTTGATCAGACCTATGGAATTGTAGAGAAGAAATATCAGATAACTACATAAAAGAAACTTTCATACCCATAAGGTCCGAAACCTTGGAGATACAATAGAAGAAATATTTTCTAGCAGAACCACCTCAAAATACAGGTTCAAAAGTGATACCTGGACAACATGCCAACCAAAAAGGGAACTTCTACAACAAATAATCCACCAGAGAATCCTACTTGAAATCTTGATGAAGGTGAAGAAATGCGTAGGGACATAAATGGTTTACAAAATAAGATGGTAACAATAGATGAACTACAAGAGATGGAAGCTAAGTTGGAGGCAAAGATGGATGGTTTAAAAGAGGAGATCATGGAAGTATTTAAAAATTTTGTAACAGAGAAGACACATGAAAGTGAAAATGCATCCCATGAAATTCATGATGAGGACACAAGAAAGGTGAATCAAGAATGGAGAAACTCCAACTTTGGGTTGAATACCAACCACGTTCCTAAGATCGATATGAGGAAGTTTGATGGCAAGGACCCAATCACATGGATACTTCAGATGGAGCAATTCTTTGATCTACATAATGTGCCACATACACAAAAGGTACAAATTGCTTCTTTATATTTAGAACCTAATCAATTTGTATGGTATCGATGGCTTTTTTCTAGCAAATAACTCATCACTTGTACAATTTTCACAGAAGAAATGATAGCACACTATGAGGATACAAGGAGAAATACCTTCTTTAGCCAATTGATAAATCTCAAGCAAAAGGGTTCAGTTACCGAGCACAGTGAGAACTTCCAAAGATTGAATATAAAGGTAACCGATATTCCATATGAGCACTTTATTGATGTATTCATAGGAACTTTAAAGTATAACATTCAACATGAGGTTCAACTTTGGGAACCCAAATCATTGGAGAATGCATTTAAGGTGGCAAGAAATGTTCAAAGTAAAAATATGGCTATGGCTACTAGAAGGACCAATCCTAACATCTATAGAGAGAACATTGCTCCTTCTTCTAAAACACCTCAACCTACAAGTTTGACACCTCAACAATTGGAGGAAAGAAAAGAAAAAGGTTTATGCTTTAATTGTGATAGAAAGTACAGTAAGGGACATAAGTGTGGTGAGAAGAAATTATTCTACATATATTGTGAAGACGAAGAAGAACAAGAACAAGAACCATCTCAAGATGAAAACGTAGAAGCAATTTCATCTGAAGAGTTGACTCCCACGATATTGTGTAATGTAGTCATTGGAATTATCATTCATCAAACCCTCAAGATCAAAGGATACATCAAAAACAAAAAGGTTATAGTCATAATTGATTCTGGCAGTACTCATAATTTCATTCACTATAAATGAGCCAAAGCTCTCAATTTCTTTGTATATCCAGCGCCAGAGTTTCAAGAATGATTGCAGATGGAGGAACTATCAATTGCTTAGGAAAATGCAATAAGATCAATCTTACTATGGGGAAATATGTAATGAATAGTCCAATGATTTCTATACCCATGGGTGGTGCAGATGTTGTACTAGGAATCCAATGGTTACAATCATTAGGAACAATGGTTTTTAATTTTCAAGAACTTTTCATGAAATTTTCATTGGAAGGAAAAGAAATTGTGTTAAGAGGTATCATAGGGAAACCCGGTAAGGTGATAAGCTCTAATGACATGACAAAATTATTGAAAAAGAGGCATGAAGGCGTTATTTCACAACTATGCTCACTAGATGTTCAAACATCTAAGCCATCTATTCCTCAAGATCTCCAAGGGATCATTGATAAGCATTCCGAAGTATTTGAATATATTCCCAAAGGTCTTCCACCCACTCGAAATCATGATCATGAAATTCACGTAATTCCTGGGAGTGTTCCTCCTAACATCAGGCCATACAGATACCCTTACGCCCAGAAGAGTGAAATTGAGCGCATGGTTGAAGAAATGTTAGAGGCTGGCATTATTAGACCTATCCTAAGTTCTTACTCTATGCCATTGGTAATGGTATTCAAGAAACATAGCTCATGGTGTATGTGTCCAGATTATAGAAAGCTCAACAAGATCACTATTAAAGATAAGTTTCCCATTCCTATCATTGATGAATTGTTAGATGAACTACATGGAGCAATCTATTTCACAAAATTGGATCTATGTTCAGGGTATCATCAGATCAGAATGAAGGAAGAAGATATCCCAAAAACAACATTCCAAACTCATGAAGGCCATTATGAATATTTGGTCATGCCTTTTTCCCTTACAAATGCACCTTCCACATTCCAAGCGTTGATGAATTCCATTTTCAATCCCTTCCTTCGAAAATTTGTGTTAGTATTTTTTGATGATATACTAATCTTTAGCAAGTCTTGGGAGGATCATCTGTGACATGTTGACAAGGTGCTAGAACTACTAAAGGGGCAACAACTATATGCCAAACCATCCAAATGTTTCTTTGGAGTAAAGGAGGTAGAGTATTTGGGTCATATTGTATCTCATGAAGGTGTCAAGGTAGACCCTAACAAGATTAAGGCCATGATGGACTGGCCG
>ML787125.1:356188-416310 GCA_009831015.1 Picea engelmannii | reverse complement strand
GATGCCTCGGGAAATGGAATTGGTGCTGTCCTAATGCAAGAAGGAAGGCCCCTGGCTTCTGAAAGTCGACCACTCAAGGGAAATGACTTACACAAACCCATTTATGAGAAGGAAATGATGGAAATACTACATGCATTGAAGAAATGGTGTCCTTACCTAATATGTAGGCACTTCAAGGTCAAAACAGATCATGATAGTCTTAAATACTTCTTGGAACAAAGGCTATCTTCAAAAGAACAACAAAAATGGGTAACCAATATATTGGGTTATGATTTTGAAATCGTCTATAAATAGGTGAAGAAAAATGTTGTGGCAGATGCACTCTCAAGAAAGGATGAAGATGTTAAGGCCTTTCTCTGTGCTATCTCTATCATCCAACCTGATTGGATAATAGAAGCAAGGGACGAATGGAAGAATGACGAAAAAGTGTGGACTCTCATTCAAAGGTTGCAGTAGGATTCCAGTGCATCAGATACATTTACATGGAAAAATGATTCACTGTGGTACAAAGATAATTTATATTTATGTAAGAAATCCCAGCTCAAACAAAAGGTACTATTGGAATTGCACACCTCTCCAGTAGAAGGGACTCGAGATTTTTGAAAACCTACCATAGAGTCAAGAAGGTTTTTTTTGGGGATGGCCTTAAAACTAATGTTCAAAGGTTTGTGGCAGAATGTTTGGTTTGAAAAAAAAATAAGGTGGAAACAATTAAGAACACAGGTCTTTTACAATGATTATCCATCCCAAGTCAGCGCTGGGAGGAGGTTTCCATGGATTCCATCACAGGGTTACCGAAGTCTGAAGGAAAGAGTGTCATCATGGTGATTGTTGATAGAATGACCAAGTACACACACTTTTGTGCAATCTCTCATCGCTTCAAAACTAGTACAGTTGCCACCGCATTCATGGAGATAGTTCAAAAGATACATGGCAGCCCAAAGATTATGGTAAGTGACAGAGATCCCATCTTCACTGAACATTTTTGGACATAATTTTTTTCTTGTTTGGGTACTCAATTGGCTCATAGCTCATCCTATCATCCTCAATCTGATGGAAAAACTGAGATAGAGAATAAATGTCTGGAAGGCTACATTTGTTTCTTTGTTTATGATAAACAAACACAATGGTTCAAATGGTTACCCTTGGAAGAATGGTGGTATAACACTTTCTTTCATACTGCAACAAAAATGACACCATTTATGGCACTTTATGGATACCACCCTCCTTCCATCACATCTTCTCTAAAAGAAAAATCTAAGGTTCAAGCAGTGGAACATCACATCCAGAATCAACAACAAGTTCTCCAAATCTTAGAGGACAACCTCAACATGGCACATAATTGCATGAAACAACAAGCAGATCAACATCGTAGTGTAATAAGTTTTGAAGTAGAAGATTGGGTGTTTTTAAGACTGCAACCATACAAATAAATGTCTCTCAAGCAAGCCAAGAAAGAGAATAAATTATCCCCAAAGTACTATGGACCTTATAAGGTGTTGCAAAATATTGGTACTATGGCATACAAATTAGAGTTGCCTGCATCTTCACGAGTACACCTAGTTTTCCATGTTTCATGCTTAAAGAAGGTTATAGGCGACAAGATCCTAGTTCAAATTGTATTTGCAGAACTGACTAGGAAGGAAAAATCATATTGGAGCCTAAATCCATCACTGACACAAGAATTCACCAGCTAAGGAATAGATCCATTTCAGAGTATCTCATTAAATGGAGGAAACTATCGACTAAAGATTCCACTTGGGAAGATGAATATTTTATATAGAAGCATCCAAAGTTACTCAAGCATTGCGGACAACACTTGTCTCAAGGGGAGAGGCATGTTAAGCCCTAATATTGGCTCATTACCCCTTAATTGGGGAATATTACATTAGTAATGTTATTTTATTTATGTCGGCTTTATTCCATTAGTTGTAATTATACCTCCTAGTCTCCTATATATACCAAGGAGACATTTTCATTTGGAATCATCTTGTACTTGAACATTTAAGTAGGGGTAAAAGGCGATTGCCTCCTCGAAGAGGCTTATTATCTGAAATTATCTCTTTTTCAAGGCGTTGAGTACTTTTTCTGAGGTTTTTCTATGCTATATTGATATTTGGTTCTTAACATAGTGCGTCCTGAGGGGAACGTCATGATTTTAACTATGATAAGTTAATAAACCTAGTGCCTAGAAACTATGCCTCCTTAGGACATGGTCGGCCTTAAAATGAATGATGTGATAAGTAAAGTTTAATAACAAATTTTCCCTTAAGAAATGTCGTCAAGTCCCATGAATTTAAAATCTAGGTCTAAGTAGAACCTCTGAAAAAAGAAAAAAAAAAAAAAAACTAATTAGACATATGACAAGAAGGGGTAAAGAAAATTCAAGCTTTATTAATTAAAGTAATTTTTTTTTAATGAAGGTTTAATTATTAAAAGGGGGATAAATGGTTGTTTGTCTAAACTTGCTAATTTTGAACTTAGTTAAAAAGGGGGAAACTTAAAGAAAAAGGGAAACTTAAAGAAAAGGCCGAAACTTAAAGAAAAAGGGAAACTTGAAGAAAAGGGGAAACTTAAAGAAAAAGGGGAATGCCTAACTTAGTAAGGAATATAGCCTTTGTAACTTTCTAATTATGAACTCAACTAGGATTTAAGTAAGGCGTAAAACATTTAAGAATTGTAAGGGAATATTGGGGCACTGAGGAGCATTTTTAGGAATTCTTTTAGGTGGGTGAGGAAAATAGACAAATTTAATTAATTAATAAATTGATTTTCTAGTGCAACTAGGGGATCGAGCGACATGTGTACGTGGGAGGTTTTTCTTAAATAAATAATTGAAAAATGAATCTAATGAGGGTTTGGGAAACTTATCACTTGAAAACTCTATAAAATGGATCGTGAAGGAGGAGTATCCATCACATCTAGTATGCGTAAGGTTACGCTGTCAAAATTTATCTTGACTGAACTTTTCTAGTGGGAGTTGGGGATACCTATCTCAAACAACGAGTGGTGGCTCGACCTTGCGAGGCGAGATGGTAAGCTATCATTCTCTGGTATTGTGTGTGTGGACCATTTGTGGCTCAGTGGGCATATGGGGATGAAGAGTACCCCTATCATTGGTTGGGAGGTACCAGTGAGGTCTCATCGGTCGGAAAGCGGGACCTAAATGGAGTGCACGTGTTGAACAATGTGTACATGATCATCACTTTTGGATTCGGTACGTGTATTTGAATTTTGTTTGTATTTTAGTTAAAATTATACTTTGTATGAAATAATAATGATGATGAAGAAACTAATGCATTTCCATTGAAGATATTCTATCTGTTCATAATAAGGCATTAAATCTAATATTTAATTCAATTTCAGTTTCTATTGTGGTTTTGGGATGCTGGTTGTAGTCGAGCTGGGCTCTTAAAACTTGTTTTTCTTATATCCCCTCCCCTCAGTAGTGATTAATTATTTTCCTTCGCTAAAATATTTAAACATGTTATTGTGTGGAAGAAAAAACCTTTGAGACCTTCAGTTTTGTGCAAATGAACTTTGCCCCATTAGTTGTTGATGTTTGGACTTTCGATTCCTGTAGTTTGAAATTGTTTTTTCTTTTTGGGGCAGTTGGCTATTGGCTCATTTCCATTGTTTGGATTTCTGGTCATTACCTCTTCACTTCCCCTTGTATTCTTGACCACTCTCTTCCTTCTAACACCGTTGCGATTGAGTTAGTTTTAGCTTATCCCAACTAACAAATTGATTTCACAGTTTTAGATTGAGCCATATGTTAACCCTACAACATGCCTATATGTTAGTTGATAGTTTGCTTCATCGATTGCGAGTAGAATAACGAAGGTCCTCTTTGTGAGTGAAATAATGATATTGATACTCCAAAAGCGGTTGGTTATTTAGCTTTCATAACTCTTCTTGAGAATGTGTTTGGTAAAATCACTACTCTGAAAGAGAAACAGATAAATAGGTTTTTGATTTCCCCTTCAGAGTGAGACATGAATATTGATGATAGCGTTATGTTTCATAGATACAGAGGTACATTTATATATTTCTATCAATTCTCATGTTTGCAATAGTGAATGGACGCATCGACAATCTGTGTGTGATAGTAATATCATTTGGGAAAGTATAAAAAGGCAGATTTGTATTTCTTGTTCCTTGTTTTGAGCACAAATGAAGGTATGTCCCTTGCGAATGTGAATAACACAGTTCCAAATTACTTTAAATTTTTATTACAAATATTTACAGTAGTCAAGAATAAAATCTAGTTGCAGTCCAACGAGTCTTTAGAGAATCACTTGGAATTCTTTCGAGGCATTTCTATTCGAGAAAACCAAGGGGTGAAATTTTAAGTTATTTATTTATTTATTAGTCTTATAACCTCTGCAAAGGATCAACAGAATCCAAGGTTCGGATCAAGAAAACGTATAGCACTTCCAGAACTCAGGCCTTTTTCCTTTCCCAGCTTCTCGGTGCAGCTATAAAATCATTTTTTTTCCAAGTTAGAAGTGCACCTAGCCCCTCTGTGCAACCTTGAATATTGTTTTTGTTTCCTCTTTCTCCTCATTTCTCTACCCAATGGTTTCCTGATTTGAAAGTAAATGACAGTGGTGGTTCCTTGGTTTTTTATGAACTTTAAGTTCTGACAGTTGTCCATTTATTATTTCTAACCAACTTTTTAATCGTTGAAAATTTTCCTTGTTGAGAATCTCAACCCTAACAGTTGGTAAATGTTGTATTACTAGTTTTAGTCTCAATCCCACTTTGATTGTTTTAATTGGAGTGTGTAAGCCATGCGACTTAACCGTTTTACTATTTTTTTTTTTTTAATAATGGTCGGATAAATTTTATTATTTATTTTGTAGCATGACTATATGCCATTTAAGAGCACAAATAAAGCTAGCCAATAAATTTGAACAATATAAAAAATTATTTGAATGAAATGATTACAACCTATTGACTTCTATTTTCATGTGAATAACAAAATGTAATGAGTGGGTGTTAAAGATCTTATTGACAGATTTTGTGGGTACAAGGATCGCAAATTATTGACAAGTTGTTATTTATGCAATACAATGATTATTAACATGTATGAATTGGTATAAATCATTGATAGTAAAATGTTTTTATTTTATTTAATGGGTAGTCTCTTAATATTCAATACTCAAGATTTTTATATCATTGGGAATGTGCAGATTTATTAATTTACTTTTATAGTTTTATTAAAAATATTTTTATAAAAAATATTCTATGTTATATGATATTATTATTCTATCTTATATGGAAAAAGATCCTATAACATTTTTAGAATTTACTTTATTAGATTAATGTTAATCCAAATCATAATAAAATTGTTTTGTTAATATGTTGCCCGATGATAGCACCATATAATGGCAGTGTACACTTTTAATGTTTTGTTTAACTGTTTTAGAACAATGCCATGTATTGGCAAGAAATATTATATTGTTTTAACAACGTCAGGTGGATTATAAACTGCGCCGATAATGGTAGTATGTAGTGTAGTTGCCTTAAATGAATTTTATTGTTTTTACAACTGTTACGAATTAACTTATGCTTGTTGTAAATTAAGAAAAACATTGCTTATATTATAATTTAAAAAAAAGCATTGTTGTATTTAATTTAAGCTATGTGATATTAAATAAAGGCATTGTTATATTTAAAGTTAAACATTGTGATACTTTAAGTAAGAATGGATAAGACTTAGTATATTTTAAAAGAAGGTAGGTAAGTGTTATTATATGATCTTAACTTTTGGTTGAGATTGGATTTGCTTGGGATGAGAGTCTAGATATGTTATGTTGCGCCTTGGTTACTATCACACCTATTGCATGGTGGTGGAATGATTCTTTATGATGGGATCATTGCACACTCTGATCAAGAGAAGCATATGATGATCTGGCCTTGGTTGATGAGCTTTCTGATGATGACGATTGGAATTGATGTACAATGATTTTTTTGTAATTACATGATTTGAGGTGTTTATCTCTTGTTGTGAAGGTTCTAGTTTATGTTTCTCCTTCATTGAAGTTGTTTTGTTTGGATTGATTGTTGTTTCCTTTAGCCTAGTTGGCGTGGTCTTGATTGTGATGGGCGGTATGTAGATATCTCCTTTTTCCTCAAAAAGTTTCCAGCCTTGAGACCATAAATGGTCAAAATCGATGGGAACTCGGGCTTGAGTGTTGCTTATGTGTCCTGGAGGTCCTATCCTTGTAGGGTAGGACAGGCGGATATTCATTTTTATTTAACTCGATTGAATGTCGTATGATGCTTCCAGTTGCATGATGTGCTAGTAGGCTAGGTCGTTATGTTGTCTCTTTCCTAAATTGTGTGTATTTTGTTCGTCGTCAAGTTGTGTTGATTAACTGTTGTCGTTGATACATTACTGGTTTATATATATAAAAAAATCACTTGATGCATAGCATGAATTCATAATGACGAGGTTTGTTACACCCTCAGAATCCCTCCTTCAGATTGCATCTAGTTTGGGTCCACAACTTATTCCAAACGACATCCTCTGATGAACAACTAGGATCAAACCTTCTTTGGGTTCCGATCACTGGTTCTCATTGAATCTCGTAGTATCTTTGTCTCCACCTTCGACAAACGAGAGAGATTTATTTTCGGTTATCTGTTAATCTACGACCCAAAATGAACCTCGGAGTTTTTTTCTGACTACAAGAGAGTTCCTTTGAAAGTCCACTTCGACCAATACCTTTCAATGTATTTCACCCTGAGATAAGGCAAGTTAGATCCAAGAGTGGTATATATGATACCTCCATGTTTTGATGGATCGACAACTCTGGTCAGTTTGGTGTCTCATCCTGGCCTAACCATGGACTAATTTGACTAATGGTTGAGATATATCCAACTACAAATATAATGGTCAACGATTAAGGTGACCTTACAAAGGCCTAAGTCCAACAGGGGCCCACCCTCGACCCTTTGAAAAATTAGGGATCGACATGTATTATCCTTAAAGATGTGTTGGTCATCATGCCATCATCCTTGTCACTTTGACTACCAGGTCTAACTAATGGTTGATATCATCTCACTACTAATCGATTTGATAGATCAATGGTCCTTTTTTATTTAGATTTGATCTTCTACAAGCATCATATCCTACTCTGATGAAGGGCCATAATCAATTTGCGGTGTAAAATCAACGATTGTGATTCATCCTATCTCAAAACACTACATTTTCCATGGTTATTGGTGTGAACTTGGACTTGGTTGTCTCATGGATTCTTATAAGTGTTTTCTCAATCTTACCAAGCCTTCATGATATCTTTCTTTTCTCTGAAGAACACCAAGATTGTCCCTTTCATTTTTTAATTCGAGGTTCTTGTCTCTTACAACCCTTCACTACAAGATAGGAGGTTTTACGAGGATTTAAGGTTCTCTATTCACATAGAGTTCTCCCTTAGACAATGGGATATTTTGATACCTATCTCAAGTTTCCCTTATCCACTACTTCGAGATGGGGTTTAAACCATGTGACCATTCAAGGACTTAGAGTCCTAGCTATCTCCACATATAAGAGATAAATTTATCTTTACTACCCTCTCTCACTTCCATGGGCCACTATTACAGTTAATTTTTCATTCCTTCTAGGAGGGGGTTACAACACTTCCTTCCTTTCATAGGAGACCCATTACGACTATCGTATTATTTTCTACATATTGTACAAAATATTTCAATACTTCGACCTTATTATAGGTCTACCACTATTCAAGTGCACATACTTGCAAATGGAACAAGATTCTATCCAAGTAACAGACTCATACATTCAATCATACAATACAATAATCAATCATTCATTTACTTAATTACATAAAGAACAAAGATACTTATCTATTACAAATTATAGATATCCAACTAACTATGGGTGTTCACCTTTCCACCCAACCATAGGCTCTGCATGCTCAATCACTTCGGCTCCAATCCACCCTTGTGCCAAGCCATGATACCACTAGGGAACTCTCTGCACTCACTTGTGAATTCTCTCACATATATATCCTCCTCTGATGCTCAAACTTTCCCCTAGTTCTTATTCAGTGCATATCCATATTTCACTCCCCTTTCCTCCCTATTCTAAGGCCATCCTTCTAGTTATGCTCCTCCTGCGTCTCTTACACAAAATATGGAAATTTATGAACCTGTCCCCTTCCTTCTCTCATAAGGAACTTGATTCAACCTCATGAGTTTTCAAATGGTACGATGGGTACCTTTGGATGACAACTTCTTATTGTCTAAGCCAAGCCCTACACACTTACATTCATTGGGGTGGTTGGTTTCTCAACCATTAGTCCTTTTATCCTTAACTGATTTTTCCTTGGGAACTGGTTAAGTATTATTATTCCAAATCAAGTATTTCAGCAAGAAGGATTGGGTCATCTTATCATTATTAATCCCTCTCTATGTTCCCTCACTCTTTCCTCTAGTGGTATCATGGCCAATACTGAAGGCTTCACCCCCAAAGACAATTTTTAGCATTTTCCATTGATCATTAATGCATTTACATTGTTTGCATGAAATAGCATGGCATTAATTAATTAAAATTAATTACACATAATCAAAGGTTTAGAGAGGGGGTGTTACAATCCCCTCCCCCTTCAAAGTTACACCGTCCTCGATGTTATTTTATTAGTAACACCTATCATTCCTTGTCTTTTAATTTCTTCAACATTACCTTTATTTTCTTCATAGTCTGGTCCTAACTTGAATTCTAGCACTTCAAAACATGCCTACAACAATTTCAAACAACAAGTATATTAATCTAATTTCATGCAAATCATTTTTTTTTTATTCATACCTCAAGAGGAAAATTTCACATATCAACATAATACTTATCTATGTAGTTCATGTATCTACATCCCTATGGCTATCATACTCACTCACCCCATTTTTTTCCTTATCATTCCCATTTTGTGCATGATCTCATTCAATGGATGACAAAAGTTTATGAGACCCCACCAATTCTTACACATGAGATATCAAAGTCTCGCCTTCCTTGTGGTCACTCTCCTTTCAGACTTAGGATCATGCATCCCCTTCTCTACTATACATTACCTCAGTTGATTTGTCTTGCCATCCTAGGATTTCTCACAGAAGAAGAGTTTCAGATACTTCACTCAGTATTACAATTGAAGCATCACCCATGCTTACTTTTTTGAGGCATCCATATGGCTTTCTCTGGTCGAAAGAATCTCTTCATTCCGTGTTACCACAACCCAACATTCTTCATTGTAGTCATGAATTATCAAAAATTTATTTTGTCACAATAGTAACCCTCTTCCATGCTTTCTTATTTGAAAACCATTGTTTTTCCTCCCTAGAAAAATATTTTAATCTCACCTTTGTTCACATACATACACAAATTTGTGATATATTTTCATTAATTTTCATTCAAAAATTCTTCCCAAATATGTTACCCATATATTTTCAAATTCACAATTTCATTTCATTTTTAGATTTGTCCTATATTGGAACCAGAGTTCACAAGCATGTGATTTCCTTATAGTAACAATTTCTCTCATTACAACTAGAAGGAATCGGTCTTCCTTATGAGCTTACAATATTTCAATTTACAACACCCTCCTTCCTGCAATTCAATCATAGCCAAATAAACTGTCAGTTTCTCATGCATATATTCTGATTGAAAATTTACAATGGCATCACAAACAATTCTTAATTTGTGCATTCTAACAATTGCATCACATTAATTTATTCAATGATATAAAATAAAAATAATAATTTATCATTCCTTACTCACACATTATTTTATCATACCACTATATTTTGTATGCAATCATTTCATCATATGAAAGGATGATTTTAGGGGATAAATTTCACTTATGGGCTAATTTTCCATGTTTCTTCCCCAAAAAAGATTCACTATTCTAAAAATGATTTGCCCAAATTTTATCGGATAAAATTATTTTACCTTAAAAATCGCCAAAAATTTATACAAACTATATAAAATCCTTAGAAATTTGAATATTTTTACAAAAATAAATTTAAAATAAATTTCCATCCTCAAAATCATCCCTTAGATTCATATGAACTTAACTAGTGTGCCAATGTTCATGGTCACACTCACTCACAATGCAATGTTGCATTGATTCTCTGATTATTACTTTTCATGTTATGCACTCTTGCCATGGTGTGTTGGAACTCAGTCAACCTCTCACCACATGGATTACCTATCCACATTCATTATTACAATAGAACTTGTGCTTCCTTCCTTGAGATGATATTAACCCGAAATCAATTCACATGAAACCGAAGGTTTCAGATGAATAAATTCAAACGTTCTTATTCACTAATAACCAGGGTACCAATGTTTATGTCCACCCAATTTATTTCTTTACCATTGTACAACACTAGTAGAGTATTGGAAGATCCTCCTTCCATAATGGGCAGCCCATTTCTTTCCTTCTCATACAACATGTGTTTTCTCAATGCATTAATTCAATGTGGTGCTTACAAGCACTTTTATTCCCAATAACTCTTGGTTGGTCAATGTATGCATGACACTATTGGCTCATTAATTTTCTTGCAAGGATCTTAATCATCCTTGGATGTCAGGGTTAATACCTCTCATCATTCAAGTTCTTCTTGCTAGATCTTACCCTGCTTAGGAATCAATGGCATACAACAACCATTTAAAATATTTTTTATATCATTAAAATAATAAAATATTTCATAAGAGACTCCTAACAAATCCCTTTCAAACCTTATTCCACATAGGCTTGAACACTTTTATACTTGATCTGGCTAACAACATCTTCTTTGATACTACCTCACTAGTGGTGCTTCATGGGGACTCCTAAGTCCCTTCAACATTATTTTCTATCAACAACCTTCTTGTAATTATCCTCGACCTGAGGTTGTGCATCATTGGCAGTTGTCCTCCCCAACAACTCC
This sequence comes from Picea engelmannii, assembly GCA_009831015.1. Classification (NCBI taxonomy): domain Eukaryota; kingdom Viridiplantae; phylum Streptophyta; class Pinopsida; order Pinales; family Pinaceae; genus Picea; species Picea engelmannii. The sequence continues at coordinate 405,363 of ML787125.1, read as the reverse complement.
AATAGTTTTCTACACATGACATATATCATCACATTCGTAATTACCTTAGTTGTCATGTTAAATAAAAATACATGTACCATAGAATTTAAATTAGAAAATGTTCTTAGATATGTCCTAGCATATTTGTATGCACTCTGTCATATTTCACCTTAATGTGTTATGAGTGTCAACACAATCAAATTCTAAACTATAACTATATCCATACAACTATCAGTATCCTCATGCCAAAACATTTAGCTGCATCAACATATCAGTTTCTCATTCTAGAGAAAACACAATAATCAATAAGGAAAGAGTTAAGGGACTCTTCTCTTTTTCCAACTTCTTCTACATAGCCCAAGACTATCAATCCATCTAAATGATTCAAATTCCTCTCTACCTTTACTTAACATAGCTTAAACAAGCCTATTCATTTAAACATTCTTATTGGTTTATTTCCCTTTCACCAGTTGTAGTTGTTTTCATAGTTGTTATTTTAAGGATTACAATGTTGTTAAGCAACTTAGAGCTTTAAAATGAGAAAAGTGCTCCTCCCTTTCTCCTTTTTTTCTTCTACAATCTATTCCTTTTGGGATTTTCCTTCTCTATTCCTTGATAAATTTCATCCAAGTTTCATCTTGACTTTTTCTGGTAAATCAACATGCTACAACAACAAGATCTTGGTTCACAATTTAATATTGAACCAGTGCATCCTGCACATTTACTAATCAGATTGGTTAAATTCATTTGCATGCTCCCTATGCATGCATTATATTTTAGAATGTAATCCATGATTCTTATATAAACATGCATTGCATCCCACTGCACAACTCTCAACATTCATTAAGGTTATAGATTTTTTCTTATGACAAAGTTCTTACACAGTTCCTCCACATGTAATTGTCTCATCATGCAAATTCCTTATTTCATATCCAAAGAGTATGACATGACCTCAATATTGGGTCAGCCTCAACTTCATTATTTACATAGTTCTATCAAATATTTCATAAGGAATATAAGCATGCATTCTTATGTTGAATTCCAAATGCATATTCAAACTTGTATCTTTAGGTTATCAACTTGATTTCAAACTATTATTTCATACATTTAACCACATGCATCAACATGTTCTGTGTTTCCTCCCCTATCACACTTCATAGTTCCACTTGCATTTCTACTTACATCACTTTACACATGATGGTTCACAATCATTTGTATATAATTTTCAAAGGCATATTCATATTTCCTTCTATCGTGACAATAGAGAATCCCTACTCATTATTCTTTCAACAATTTACACTAGTTTTTTCTAAGGAAATGGAACACATCCTCCTCAAGTTATTATTCCATAGAGATAATCAAACCCTCTAATATGGGGTCAACCATGCAACCATTATATTAATCATATATAGCAAGTACACATATTTCCTCACAACCTACTTGATCAAGAAATATATTATACTTTTAAGCATGTATATATATATGTGTGTGTGTGTGTGTGTGTGTGCATTACTTGCACCTTTTACCTCATTAATTCACATTTATTTGGTCTTAATATCAGTATTCATACCAATAAACCTTATAACAGATCCAATCCATGCACTCAAGAATATAAAAACATAGACAAGTATTCAACATGCAAGTTCATTGGTTTCTCCTCTTTCCATGTCATTCACACACAACGAAATTTAAAAATTCTAAATCCTTCCTCCTAGAGACATTACAACTAGTCTTATGACAAGTCTCATAGGAATAGTCAACATTATGTTTCATTTTTTTTGAGATCTTATAGTCATTCACATGGAAAGTTTGGAAGACATATTCATAATTATGTTTCCATTTCTACAAGTCAACAACCATAAAGAAAGCACTCTTCCCTCAACTACTATAAAAGTATTCTACAATCCAAAAATAAAATTTGGGAAATTTCTACAGTTGCCAAGGCAACATGACAACCAATCTATCTTCTCTTCATGCCTCAAACCATTCTTAGTCACCATACCTCTTCAAAGGAAATATTTTCCTAAATTCCCTCTTACTGTTAGCTAATCATACCAATCGATTTACATATGTCTACCATCCACCTTTGGATGTTAGTATGGCCCATTGGTCATCTAAAAATGCTCAAACACTTCCTTAATCAAACCTTGTATTGGTCTCTCATTAATCCTTACATTTCTATATTCATAAGAATGCATGCAAACATTGTTATCAACATTTTTGTTCACGATGTCAGCTTTCCTACTAACATCAAGTCATTATTAACCAAATTGGTCCATCAACAGAACATACCTTGCAACACACTATAGTTTATACTATGACTATTTTCATGTCACCTACATGCTTACAACACATTCATATATTACATTTTCATGCATAAGTAAGTAATAAAGTCGATACGCATGCATACATTTCTTCATAAAACCACAAGCTCATAAACTGACCCATATAATAAATTCATTTCATCTCTTTTATCAGAACTATCAACAATCCAAATGGATCCCTTTTGTTTTACTTAAATAGGTTGTCTGAGTTACATGTTTCATTTAGTACAGGTTAAGAAAATTGACCTTACAAATTTTTTATTAGTCCTCTAATCCCAAAGAATTTCATATACATGGTTTAGTATTTTACTTAAGCATTAATTAATACTAGTAAGGATTATATCAATCCATACTAAGTTCCTTTAACCATAAGTAAATTTTCCATAAGGTTATTATCCCTTACATACACAATCACCATGTTAGTACTTCTACTGTAAAAATTTAAAACAATAGAAAAGTTTCAATCTATAGTCCTTATCGTCAACAATTTAATGTAGATAATGAACAAAATTTTAACGCAAATAAATTCTTTTAAACAAGCTCATCTCTGCCTTATTATACCAATCCTTTGACTGATCTCTAGCCAATCTAGGCCTAGTGTTGTAGCCTTCTCTGATACCACTTTGTAACAAACCCAACCCCCTAAGTACCTTTTAATGGATGGAGTATTAAAATTTCAATTCTCCTTATACATATCAAGTTATACTCTCAAGAGAACCAACGTCTCCATCATTAAGAGCTTTCCAATGACTGTAATTTTTCTCAAAACGAAACTCGAGATCAAAATCTATGGTTTCCCAAAGTTCTTGGGCCTTTATTGGCCCAAGGCCACCTCACTACCACGTGGCCTCTTAGTAATATTTACATTCGATGTGGCATATTCCATTAGGTACATTAATATTCACATGCTCAATCCCTTGACCTACCTTCATCGTCGTTGGTATTTTACTCCCACGAAGCCTTAAACAACCCAACACTAAAAGTTCCAAAGACAATCCCATATCAGAGAATCCAACTTATGCAAGGGTTAACATCCCTCCCATTTGAATTTCGTGATATGAAGGTCCTCAAACTGCTCATCTAATGACTCTGAGTAAGTCAGTGACACCAACTTTTGCTCCAGTTAATTGCTCATCCCTTTCCCACCTTGAAAGTTGACGACAGGACCCAAAAAAATTCCACAGTTCAGTCTGTGCCTTCATCTTGCTCTAACCAAAGTTCTATATCAATCCTCCTTTCGTCGTCATCAACATTTCTTAACAATTCCTAACATGTCCCCTTTGAACCTTAATTACATTACACATGGATCAACGATATAAATTCACTAACCTGTATATCCAATGACTCTCATCATTTCATTGATTCCCATATCATCATCAACATTTTTGGTCATCACACAAACTTTATAAAATTTCAAACTCTGACGAATGACCCATATTTCTCAACCCCTAGATCTAACAGTTGACAATTGAAGAAAAGGTCCAAAGGACCTATGCACCCATCGAATACCACTCATGATTGATCGACCAATCACTTAGTGACATTTGTCATTGTTTGGCCACACTAGCACCATTACGTCATTCTCATATTAACCCTTTCCCATACGGTTCTTTTTCCTTTTGAAGATTGATATCACTCCCCAACATGTCATCCATATACGATCCATATTGGCTCTTGAATTTCTCTTGTCAGAGTGTTTCTACTTTGGCCTTAAAGAAACCTCTAATCATCGAACTTAGATGTTGTTCACCACTTAGCATCTGAGGCCACCATGTACCTGCCACATAGGCATTTGTTTCCAGGTGTACCTACCACCTTGTAGGACATGTGGAATACACGTTCCTAGGAAAACTCTTCCTCAAAAGGGCCAAAAATCCATGATATGTGGCACAATATTGACTTGACACGTGGCACCACCCACATTGTGACATGTCAGCTAGGGTGGGTCTACACGTCATCATAGGGTATTTGTTTTGATATTCCAGGTGTTGACACATTCCGCAAACATGTTGGTTGGGATGATGTCATTCCTCTTGTCACCACTTGCGAAGGAGCATGTTATACCTCTAAGATAGATTGGCATCCATGATCACATGTTTCTCTAGTGTTGATCAATGGTCCAGACCTTGTCTCAAAGTCCCTCCTTTGGAATGCATCTCCTATGGGTCCACATCTTAATCCGAATGACATCCTCCAATAAATGGCTAGGGTCAGACCTTGTTTGGGTTTCGATCAATGGTTCTCGCTGACTCTCAAAGTCTCTTGTCTCCACCTCCGATAAAGGATGAATATTTCTTTTCAACAATCTGTTGATATATGACCCAAAATCAACCTTAGAATTTCTCCTTCGATGTTTTTCTTCCACCACTCGATATTTCCCTTTGAAAGTCCACGCTGACCAACTCCTTTCAACGAAATTCTCCCAGATATAAGGGAAGTTAGATCCAACAGTGGTAGATCTACTATTTCCATTCTCCTATGGATTGATGATTCTGTCTAGTTCAAAGTCTCATCTTGGCCTAACCATGAACTAATCCAACTAACGATAGAGATCAATCCACCTACAAATCTAATGGTCAATGATTAAGGGGAACTTCCAAATGCCTAAGTCCAATAGGGTACCATCCTCAACCCTTTGAAAAATTAGGGATCAAAACATATTATCCTTAAATATGTGTTGGCTTCCACACAAAAATCATCGTCACTCTAACTACCAAGTCTAGATAACGATCAAAATCATCTCATCTTTCAACCCTTCGATAAATCAATGGCCCTTGTTTATCCAGTGTTCATCTTCTACATGAGTTATAACCTACTCTGATGAAGGATCAAGATCTATTTGTGGTTATGAATCAATGGTTTTGATTCATCCTATCTCAAAACACTGGATTATCCATCGTTATCATTACAAACTCAGACTTAGTTGTCTCAAGGATTCTTCTATGTGTTTTCTCAATCTTACCAAGCATTTAGGAGATCTCGATTTTCTCTGAAGAGCACTAATATTGTCCCTTTCACCATTTGATTTGAGGTTGTCATCTCTTGCAACCATTCACTGCATGATAGGAGGTTTCATAGGGATTTAAGGTTCTCTATTACCGCATAGGTCTCCCTCAGACACTAGGGTATTTTGACTCCTATCTCAATGATCCTTTATCCACTCCTTCTAGATGGGGTTTAAACCCTGCAACGATTCAAGGACATAGAGTTTTGTCTTTCTCCACATCCAACAAATAATTTTTTCTTTACTACCCTCTCCGGCCTCCTCAAGCCACTGCTACAGTTAAGTTTTCATTCCTTCTAAGAGGGGGTTACAACACTTCCTTCCTTTAACAGTGGACCCATTACAAATGTCATATTATTGTCTACACAAGGTACAAAATAATTCAATACTTCAACCTTCTTATAGGTCCAACACTATTCAAGTGAAGATAATTTAAAATGTAATAGGATTATATCCATGTAATAGACTCATACATTCAAGTATACAATATAGGAATAAGTCATTCATTTACTTAATTACAAAGGGCATAGATATACTTATCTATTACAAATTATAGCCAACCAACTGACTATGGGTGTTTGAATTTCCACCCAACCATAGGATCATCATGCTCACTTGATTTGGTTGCAGGCCACCCCCATGCCAAGCCATGATACCACAAGAGAACTCTTTGCACTTGCTCTTGCATTCTCTTGAAGTATATTTCTTCCTTCGATGCCCAAACTCTCCTTAAGTTATTCTTTTATGCATATCTAGATTCCACTCCCCTTGCCTCCATCCTCTGAGAAAATCCTTCTGGTTATGCTCCTCCTGTGTCTCCTACATGAAATCTGGAAAGTTATGAACCTATCCCCTTCTTTTTGTTATACGGAACTAGGGTCAACCTTAGGGGTTTTGGAATGGTACGTTCGATACCTTTGGTTGACATCTTCATGTTGTCTCAGTTATTCCCTCCATTCTTCCATTCATTGGCGTGGTTGATTTCTCAAAAAACGTTCCTTTTATCATTAACTTATTTTTCTAGGCGATCAGGTTAAGGATTATTATTACAAAAAAAATATTTCAGCAAGAAGGATTGGGTCATATTAGCATGATAAACCATTCTCTATGTTCCCTCACTCTTTCCTCTAATGGTATCATGTCCAATACTCAAGGCTTCATCCCCACAATCAATTGTTGATATTTTCAATTGATCATTAATACATTTACATTTTTTTCATGTCATAGCACAACAATCATTAATTACAATTCATTACACATAATCAGAGGTCTAGAGAGGGGGTGTTACAATTCAGATACTTTTATCACAACAGATTGAATGGAATAATTATGTTGAATTGGGATCCACAAAAATTAGGTTGGAGCTTACCAAATTATGTTGAATTGGGAGCTTACCAAATTATATATTTAGTTCCCAAATGACATCTCAAGTAATATTTTGGGTTCCATTCCTCCCTAACTAGTAAACTACATTAATCGTGTATGGCTAGTCTATCCACCCATGAGTATATGGTGACTTTCCCTTTCCACTAGATGTGTTATACATAAGAAAATAGAAGATAGGTAGAGTAGAGATTATTTCATAAAAGTTTGAAGCCAATATTTATATGACTTTCAAGAAAGATATTGCAAATTTTTTTTTGGGTGGACTTTTTCATACCCAAACTAGCTTCTGAGCAGTTTCTCCCAATTGACACTAGTGTCACATTTAAATAGATTTTTTCCAAGGAATTTGACCCAAAAAATAGCTTATCTACTTGATGCATTCGCTGATATCAATACACAATTATGTACTTGGCGATCTCTATAAACAATTCCATACAAATCAGCCACAACAGTTTCAAGGAAAATAGGAAAAAGGTAGTGATGAAAATCTTGGACCAACCACAATAGTTTCAAGGACAATAGGAAAAAAGTAGCCACCGAAATCTTGGATGACAAGGCTCAACATATAACAAGGTATGAATGAATCTCGATGATGTTGTATGTATTCAATATATGCATTTCATTGTGCCATGAAATTTATATCTCTTGTTCATTTCTCATATCATAATTTATAAACTAGGTATCCATTCTCAGTATATGTGTATTTTCATAAAGCATATAGACATTAGTAATTCTTTCTTACATTGTTGGTTTCAGATATATAGTAAGTTTTTCAAAAATGATAGATATTCAATTGTACAAATTATTTTCTCATGCATGAATGATATATGACATGATCATTGCAAGAATCATTCTGATGTAATTTTTACATGAATGGTATCACATGTTATTGTATGTTAGAAGGTATTTCATGTAGTTGTAATATATGTTATCTATTGTGAGTATCTTATTACATAAATCAATGGAATAACATTGGCATCACACTCTTTGCAAAGAAATGTACAAATCGAATCTAATTATAACTTTATTTACTATCAACAAATAGAATATTTAAACCACTTGAAATCACATACATTAGCTTTTTATTCTGAGATAGTTTACCTGGGTTTGTTGAGCTCCCATAATTAATATGAATAAAAAAGTATTGTGGTCCTCCAGCAAAGGCCATTCCATGAATAATCTAGTGTATGGATACCCATGAAGAATGTAGTGCACGATGAGGGATCAATATAGAGAGACCAAGCCTAATCCTACTGAACCAAGTTGAGGGCATTGGGATAAGTCTAATTCATATGCAAGGTGATTGGGTTAATTCTTATGCAAGGTGATGTATAGAGACCACCACCACAATACATAACATAATTGTTTCATCCTCAGTAACATAGTCATTTCAAACTTAGGATAAATAATAGAGCAATAACTATGAACTTAAATCACATCTTGGAGGATGTCCGAGAAAACAACGAGGGAGGTGGTAATTGCAAGATTGTGGGAGGCGGTGATCTATAGTGTGGCATAAGGTTTTAGTATTTCATAGATTCAATTTCCAACATTGTCTTTTGGTATTTAAGAGCTTAAATTTCCATCCTTTTCAAAACCTGCAAAACAACTTAGACTACAATGTTGTTAAATATATTAGATTGCTATGTTACCTTATTAGAAATTTCAAAATACCTTGTTAGAACGTTCAAAATCGCTAGTAAGAAATTTTGTTTTTTTTAAATAATTTGTTAAGTCTGAAAATGGAGAAAATAAAATTTTATATGCAAAGGGAATAAATTCACATCATATAATATTAAACCAATGATAAATTGGGTTCTTAAAATTTGATAAATAATAAAACAAATTCTTAAAATTTGATAAATAAGAAAAACAATTAGTTTAAAAAAAAGTTAATATCATTTTTTTGCAAAACTTAGGAGATGTTGGAAAAGTATTGTGAATTAATAAGAGGCCAGAGCATAAAAAATTAGGTTTAGAGTGCATAATATTAGGTCCTGGCTCCAAAACGCACCAACTAATGCAGTAGAATGAACCATGTAATAGGCAGTCAACTATCATTGATTGTGAGGCAGAAGGTAGAGTCCCTAGCCAAAGGCAAGGAATAATAAAGTGTGGAAAATGCACAAACTAATGTAGTAGAATGTACTAGGTAATAGGTGCTCAACTATGGTTGACAATGAATTTGTTAATAGATTGTTGTTTTTCCACATTTTTATTGCCACTAATGTGGCATCATAGATGATCATGTGTTTTTATCCAGTCTTTTAGATATACATGGGTCTTCTTATGCATCATATAATAAGGTATCTAGTAAATACAAAGGTATCATGGGTTGTAAAGAGATAAACCCCTTAAACCCATGGGTTGTAAAGACATAAGGTATCATGGGTCTTCTTATGTGTGTTTGAAACCCCTTAAACCCATAACATACACTTCACTAGTGGAAGAATATGAATGGACGAATTGTGCATGGGACTAAGGATTGCAAGTGAGATAACACCTCTAGAGTGAACCTCTTGTTCATCGAGGAAGACACACAACCCATTACAATTAGTGAATCAATAGTAGAAGAGGTTGGAAATTTGTATGAAAGCTAGAATTGAAATGTGTGATGCTTATGCTTATGGGTCCACTGAATCTAGGACTAGATGATATACTTTTGGTTCTATCAATGAAAGAGGTGCCATGCTATTTTTCTCCAAAATTCTCAACATTGCGGTGGAGGTTGGGAGTCATGATCTATCTTAATTAATGTGTATTGAATGATTGAAGAAATAAGTGACAATATCATAATCATGTTTGTGAAACTCTATTATATAGAAGAGATAAACACAATAAATAAAAACTAATAAACTAATCCTTACTTCTAATCATTACAACTTTTAATGCTGCCTCTTAGTAAGAGGTCACCTCCTCTAGAGGGAAATTCTATTTTCCTTGACTTTGCGATCATAAGAATATAAGTATCTACATGAAGGGAAATAACCTCTATTTTTGGGGGCCACCTTCTAAGCCCGGGTCTTCCTCACCTCAACGACGGAAAGGGTACAAGCACCATGAGGAAAAAGAAAGGATGTGAACCTTAGGAAAGGGAGTGCAATAGAAAACTTGAAATCCAATGCAAGCAATCATATATTATTATATGGATATAACTCTATAGTTATTACAAATCCACTCACTAAATCTCACCAAATATAGTGACCATAAACTTTGCGACCATAAACATTTAAGTAACAATATGAAGGGAAATAAACTCTTTTTTGGGGGACCACCCTTTAATCCCGATTATTCCTCACCTAAATGACTGATAGGGTACAAGTATAGTGAGGGAAAGGAAAAGATGTGAACTCTAGGAAATAGAGTGCAATAGAAAACTTGAAATCCAATGAAAAAAATCATATTTAGGCTTATTTCAATGTAGAGAGGTTATTTCATAAGAACAATATTGCAAAATCGTAACATAAACATGTAGGGATAGGAACAAAATATAGTATATAGGGATCTACGTCTATAACATAAGAACAAAATCATAACCTATAAGACACCCAACCCAAATATGCCATTATGGTAGGGATATTTACCTTGTTAAGTTGCATTAAATTAAATTAAGGCTAAACGAAGAGAACAAAAGAAAAAGCATGCAAACGCGGGCAAGGAAAAATTATAATTGGAAAGTGTCTTATTTAGTTTGTACACATTTTTTATTCAGTTTTGAAAGTTGATTTGGAATGGATTCTTCTTCAAACTCTCATTTTATAAATTGAGGAAGATAATAGTAAGGCTATCAAGGATTGTAGAAAGTAGAGTGAACAGGAGGATTAATTAGGAGATAATGAAGATGATAATGTTTCTCCACTTTCAACTGACCCTTTCCTTTAATTTGTTATTCTGTGTGGTTTCTAGAGTCATTCTTGTAGATGTAGTTGATGAAACATTGGTGTCCGAATTCGTTGAACCCAAAAACAATGCAAGATCCAAAGTTGGGGTTCCTCCCCTTTTGTAGGATGACATAGTTTCCAACTATGCACATGAATATGCGAATTAGAGAACAAATAATTTCTCTTTGCAACACTCTAATTTCCCATATGAAGAAAATCTCTTTTGTAGTGGCAGAAATAGTTGGTAACCAAAGGATGTAGTCGACACATTGATCAATGAATACAATTCCTTCAACTATAACAATCATAAGTGCGACAAAAATGCCAGTTGTGAGCACTATTCTCAAATAGTGTGGAAGAATTCTTGCAAATTTGGCTGCACAAGGGACATCTGCGACAACGATGACACTTTCATTACGTGAAAGTACAACCCCTCTGACAATTATGTCGGTTAGAAGTCATATTGAAGATCCAACTCAATGGATCTTTCTCTTCTCTTAATCGATTATAAGTAGAAATAGTGCCTCTTAAGACTGTGATGTGTCAATATATATCGCTTGTAACATAGCCAACCCCCCACAGGTCGAGGTACGCCACCTTCAAGCCCACCCTTGGACTTAATTCTCTTACTGTAACATACCCAGCCACCCACAAGCCAGGGTACGCCACCTTCAAGCCCACCCTTGGACTTCTTTATTTTACCAATACCCTTTTAAATTAATAAGGATGCATAAAAGAAAAGGATTTCATGACATGCACAACAATTACTAGCAAGCATGCATATTCTAAAGATTTAAATAACAATAATTAAATACACAATGAAATACATTGATATATGGGTATCTAATACCATAACAAAGAGAACCCATCTTTATAAAAGAAGACACCAATTGGTTGCAGACCAAGGACGTTCCACCCAACCGTAGACATTATTGTTCCAAATATCAACAACAGTGTCACCCCTGAGCTAGGGATATGAATCCATAAGGATGGTTCTAGAGAGCTACTTGGCTTCCCAATCCAGTTAACACTCAATCTCTCATAGTATTTCCAACACTCACAACAATCCAAGTATCCAACTCTCTTCTACACAACTTTCACCACCCAAGAGAATGGACATCCACCCTTCTCTGTCACCCAGTCTCTCAAGAAGTCCTTCTCCTTATTTTGGGATCCATCACAATTGGTCCAGAATCTCAATGTTGGAACCCTCAGGACTCCCAACTGTGAACAACCCTAGAAATAATCCAACACATCTCAGACATGCACGCCTTGATTCATGGTTGGATAACACCAGTGACCACTACAACCAATAATATTGTGGCTAATATTCGACAGTTTGTTTCCCTTTCCCAAGCCAAGACACAGATGAGGATGGATGAATGTGTGATAGGTAAGAATGGAATGAATGAACGAGTGAGTAAGTGAATGAAGGAGTGAACGAGAAAAAATGAGCGACGAGCTATCATCCTAACCCCCCATTAGACCAGAGGCGAGATTAAGTAATTTAGGGGAATCAAGAACCTCCTGACCTTCCCTAAGAGGCCCAGGTAACTTATACACCCCCTTATACCAAAGGGTAATTAAAAATAGGAAATAAACATTTATCCTCTCAAGCCCCCTCTATTGTGGAATCATAGCCCCCTATAACTCTAGTCCTTGTCCATCTAGCAACCAACGATGTATGTATTATTAGTAATGATCAAAACATTACATTTCTTGGGCACACTGGCACTTTAATAATTTTTTGGGAAATATGGCCCCCCAACAATGTAGCAATACATTATTTAAAAATGGGGGTTCAAAACCTGGGGTGTTACATCCCCTCCCCCTTATGTTGGCACTGTCCTCAGTGCATATACAAAATAGAGATCAAAATCCCAAAATTTATTCAAAAAGTTGTGGGTACTCTGCTCGCATGGCATCTTCATGCTCCCAGGTAACATCATCAGGACCGTAGCAGGTCCACTGAACTCTTACCATCTCTATAACTCGATTCCAAAGAATTTTGACCTTTCTGTCCAATACCTGCGCTGGTTGAACCTGAAAGTCTCCCTCTGTCTCTACCTGAATCAAATGCCAGTCAATAACATGGTTAGGATCATGTACATATTTATTTAGTAAAGAGACATGAAATACATTATGCACATTCAGGGAAGCAGGAAATGAAAGAATGTATGCAAATAGCCCTATTATGTCCAATATTTCAAATGGACCACAAAATATGGCTTCCATATTTGTACAACTACCCAATTTTAAAGAAATTTTCTTGGGCTTCACTTTAAGAAGCACATGCTCATCTACTTTAAATTCTCTAGTTGTCATGTTCTTGTCTGCATAAACTTTCTATCTGTCCTGTGCTGTCCTTAAATTCCTCTTGATCTTAACCATACGGTCTTCCATATCCTTGAGCAAATCTATCCCAAGTACCACTCTGTCGGATGGGTTGTCCCAGCTCACTGGAGTATTGCATTTTCTACCATACAATTCTTAAAATGGGATTATTCCCAAAGAATATTGATACCCATTATTATATGAAAACTCAACCAAGTGTAAGTAATCTTCCCACTTAGATGGCTTATCCATCACATACATTCTCAACATATCTTCAATTATTCGGTTGAACCTCTTTGTTTTCCCATGTGATTGGGGATGGTATGTTGTGATAAAGTTTAGATTTGTACCAAATCCTTTAAACAATCCCCTCCAGAAATTGGAGGTAAACTTTGTATCTCTATCTGAGACAATTGTCCTAGGTATCCCATGCAACCTAGCAATCTCTCTCAAGTAAATTTATGCAATATTAGACGTTGTGTGTGTTGTCTTTATAGGAACAAAATGAGCAGCCTTTGTTAATTTTTCAACCACCACCATGATTGAATCATGTTGCTTTGATGTCATGGGTAATTTAGTTATGAAATCAATGGTGATCACTTCCCATTTTTTCATTGGAATGTGTAAAGGCTATAGAAATCTTGTTGGATGCCTATGTTCATATTTCACCTCGTAACATTCCATACATCGAGCAATGTAATCAACAACATCCTTTTTCATTCACGGCCAAAAGAACTGGATTCTTACTGCTGTAATCATATTTTGGTAACCAGGATGTCCATCATAAGGAACATCATGCATTTCCTTCAATACCAAATTCCTCAATTCTCCAGAACTAGGAACATAGATTCTATTCTTATGCATGAGTAATCCATATTCCTTATATCATACTCCTTTATTTTTTGTTTTACATCTCCTTTCCGTAAGATTTCCTTTACCTATAGGTAATGTTGATATGTAGCAAGACCACCTAAAATTCTTCTCTTCAAGTATGAATGATGCATATGGACAACAAGAGCATGAATGAGATGCATTCTTCTATTAAGTTCATCGACAAATTTATTCGCTTGTCCTTTGATATGCTTGATATCAAGGTCATATTCACTTAAACATTCCATCCATCCTATTTTCCTGGAATTCAAGGTTGGTTGTTCAAAAAAGATACTTCAGGCCAATGTGTTCTGTCCTTAATTCAAATCTCTTCCCCATGAGATAATGCCTCCGCATCCTCAAGGTGTGGTCAATGGTAGCAAGATCCATGTCTGGTGTGGCATAGTTCCTCTCATGTTCCTTAAGCTTTATGGACTCATAACCAATGAAATGTCCATTTTTCATTTGGACTCCCCCAAGTCCTTCCCTACATGCATCTGTACATACCACAAAACTCTCATTTCGATCAACAATATTTAACATAGGTGCACTAGTGAGTAATTCCTTCAACATATTAAAATTATCTTCACACTTGGGTGTCCATTTAAATTTAGTTCCCTTATTTTGCAAAGAAGTGATGGGATGGGAAATATTAGAGAACCCTACTATGAACCTTCTGTAGTAACCAGCTAATCCCATAAAATATCTGACTTCTAACACATTTCTGGGTGTTGGCCATCCTCTAATGGATTTAGTATGATCTGGATCTACTACTATGCCCTGCTCTGAAATAATGTGTCCCAAGTAATGGATATTCTTTTGATAAAAAGAACACTTACTCATCTCTGCATAAAACTTATGTTCTCTCATTACTTTCAATACCAGTCTTAAGTGATGTTCATGCTCCTCTTCAGAGTTAGAATAGATACGTATGTCATCCAAGAACACTATGACAAGATTATCCAAATAATCTATGAATATGTCATTCATTAAGCACATAAAGATAGATGGTGCATTGGTCAGTCCAAATGGCACCACTACAAATTCATAATTCCCATAACTGGTCCTAAAGGTTGTCTTATGAATGTCTTCTTCCTTGATTCTTACTTGATGGTATCATGACCTTGGGTCAATCTTGGAAAATATATTTTATCCTCTTAGCTGATAAAAGAGGTCATCAATTATGGGTAGAGGATACTTTCTCTTTATGGTATACATGTTCAATTTTCGAAAGTCAATACATAACCTCAAGGTTCCATCCTTATTTTTGACAAAAAGTACTGGTGCTACCCAAGGTAAAACACTTGGACGTATGTACCCTTTATTCAACGATTCCTCCAACTTCATTTGTAATTATTTTAACTCTGGTGTGATCATTATGAAAGGTGTTTTTTACACTCGGGCAGCTCCTGGAACTAAATCAATTGAGAAATCTATCTCCCTTATTGGTGGTAACCCTGGTATTTCTTGGAATACATATTCAAATTCTTGTAGTACCGAGAAATCTTCAAGTCTTGGCCCCTTTGTATTTTGTGTCTCTTCCACATGAGCTACATACAATTGACATCCTTTTCTAAAACATATCTTCAGCTGTAAGGTTGAAATCTCCCTTATAGAGATGGGTATTGGAACTCCTTTGACAGTTCTTTGTTTTCCATCTCCATCAAGACATGTAAATGTATTTCTATAACAATCCATGACAACATGATGGTTGTCCAACCAATCCATTCCAATTAGAATGTCATAAGACCCCAATGGTATGATATTTAGGTCAAAATTTGTATTCAAACCATTAATACTTATGGAACATCCTCTGACCATATCATGGATTCTCCTTTTGGTTCCAGTGACTAGCTGAACCCAACTTGATTTTCTAAGATTAATTTTCTCCAGATGTAATCTATCCACTATTTTAGGATCAATGTAACAATGACTTTCTTCTGAATCAATCAAAATAGAAAAAGGATGATTTTTTTATCTTACCTTCTACCTCGATCATATTGGACTGGTACTCTTCTTGTTGGCCATCTAAATATGCATAGATTATTCCCATATATTAGACTGTTGTAGCCTCTTGGACGTTGTGCACAGTCTTCACTCTGTCCTTTATGTGAGGGAAATCCTTGTATAGGTGATGTTCTTTGCATCCCCAACATTGGATAGGTGGTCTTTCTCTTTTCCCCAAGGAGTCTTCTTTCTTGGATTCACCCTTAGCATGTTGATCTTGATGATTTCTATTAGTCTCATTCCTATTGAAGGGAGGTTTGAATCCTTTCCTCCTCTGATAAGACTTCTCCTTCCTCTTATCCTTCCAATATTTCTACAAGGATTCTCTTCCCTGTCCTTTCTCATAAAGGTATTTAGCCTTCCTGATGGCTTCAGTCAAGGTCTTGGGCTCATCATACCTAATATTCTCTTTATAAAAGGATGGCAGTACACTCAAAAATCTCTTTATATTTACCTTTTCATCATTTATAGACCCAACATATTTTAACAATCCCAAGAATTTCTTCTCATATTCAGCCATAGTCATGCTTCCTAGCCCAAGTTCAAAGAACTCCTGCATTTTATTGTCATATAAAGGCTCTGAGAGGTACTCCTCCCAGTAGTACTTCTTGAACTTCTTCCAAGTGATCCTATTCTCATTAATATGTTCAACTTGAATCATTTGATCCCACCACATTGCGTCTTTCCCATGTAAATAGTAGGTGGCAATCCTGGCTTCCACGTTTGAAGAATATTTTTGCAATTGAAAATACCTTTCGAGTCCAAGCAACCATGCTTCAACATCATCTTCCATTTCTCTCTCGCCATCAAAGGAGGGTGGATTAAGATTCCTCATATATCCTTGCAAACTTTCGACTTCCTATCTCCTTCTCTGGTGCCTAACAAGAGACACCTCTAGAATACTTATGGGATCTTCTGATGCATAAATATTTCTTTCTGAGTAAGGAGGCATGTCGTGTCTATGAGTTTTGCTAGAACTTCTCGAATAACCAACTCTTCCACGATCCCCTCTCCTTTCATGAAACCTTCCATCTTCCTCTTGTTTTGAGTTTGATCCCTCCTTCATTTTCCTTTTCCACTGATTTAATCTTTGCAACACTTGAGCATTTATCTGAATTTTCTCTCTCATCAGTCTCTCATTGTCTTCTTTGTAGCTCTACACTTCTATTTTCAAGGTTCTTATAGTTTATATTAATGTTTCCTACTCTCCTTTCCCCTTGCATCCATTGGACTCTGTCTCTACATTACCAACTCTCGTATTTTGGCCTTCCTCTTCCTTATTATGGTTGGAGGCTCCCTTGCCTTATTCCATTTCTTCAATATGAATTTTGAGTTGATATGCTTAAACCCATTAATTCTGCAAAATGTGCAAGTGACCATTTTGTTAGAATTATGCATATGATAAACAAAATTTGTCAAACCATGTTACAGGTCCTTTTTCTTCTCAATTCATAAAGAACAAAGATGTATCAATATGCATCATATAACACTTCCATGTTATCCTTTAGTTGATACAAAATTTCAATTCTGCACAAACGCCTTTTTCAAACAACCTTCCTAGGTGACCACGACTATAAACCATGGATAAATCCTTCATGACACTTTTGCTTCTCGAAACAACCAATTTGGCCATTATCCCTTCTTCCCTCATCTCTCAATTGCATGTGACCATGGTCATGACCCTGGACTTAGCTGAAAAAGAGATTATCCAGAGCTTCGGGACTTCGTAACCTTTGGCCAGGACCAAATCAATGGTACTCATCCTCATTCACGATCAACGATCAATATCCACTTTGGGAATATGGATTTCGGAAGTCTCAACTTCCCCCTCTTTCGTCCTCCCAAAATACTTTTACCCAGAGTTCATGATATGCTGACGCATGTCCTCCTGCAAATCAATGAATATGAATCACTTCGTCTCTTCAGGCTTCAGGAATTTCAAACTCTTTGCCTTCACTTTCTTCAGGAATGATTTCACCCAAATTTGACGACCCATCGACGCGTGTCCCTCATAGATCAACGAATATGAATCGCTTCACCTCTTCATGAGTTCTTGACCCAATGCCAACTGTCACATATTTTTCCTCTGAAATGCCCAGTCTCTCGACTGTGTGATCTATCACCACATGGTGAAATACTAGCAGCGAACATGTGGCCCAATCAGGCGGGTGACACATGTAATGTTCTAACTAGCATTTCAATCCTCCACATGTTCAAAACTCAATGACACATGGCACACATCCCATGTATCCATGCCATCCTAGGTGACGTCCGCAAGCCATGTCACTTCGTAATTCCAGGGTCCACATCACCTCCAGGTGACGTCATCGCACCCCACCACTTTGGCTCTTCAGGCTTCAGGACTTTGCGCTTTGGGAGTTTACACACTAGTGAACCTTCGATTCTCCCAAACTCTGAATTCTCAAATTGGCCAATATGTCGACATGTGTCTCCCTTATCGAATGATCTGTATTAACCCTGGCCTTTGGGACTTCGAGAGATATTGTTGTATAGATCAATGGTTCTTGTTGTTTTAAGATCAAGGGTCCTCAATTAATTAGGGAATTCGGGTAATTCTTTCCCTAGTGCTTCTCTCTGCAAAACCTTCCAGAGTACTAAGTCTCTAAAGTGAGAGATTTGGTGCCATGTGTCCTTATTTATGGACAGTCCAGATGAACTCTAGGCTTTAGGCCTTCGAGATTTATGGATTTTTGCATCTGTCTTTATTTTGAAATGTTTATCCGTTGAAGTGCAGGATCTCCTGCCATGTGTCCACCTCGATTAACGTTCTAAATCTACTTTGGATCTTCAGAGTTTCAATGTTTGATCACTAACATGTCACATCACTTAATACATTTCAATTTGTGGGGGTGTGCATCGACGCTTTGGAGTAACCCACCTTTTACCCCACAATTCTTCTGACGCTGACACACAACTTCTTAGTGAAACGATGGTTTGGATTGCAGGACCGCCTTGGGGAATTAACTCCCATGCAACTTGATTCCCCGCAATTCCTCATGGCCTTCGATCTCTCTCTCTAATGTGATCTAACGGTTATGACTTAACATTTTCCTCGCTTTCATCGGATGACCCTCATTCACCTGCCCTCCAATCCAATGATCCCAGATCTCTCTTGATCCCACAGTGTTGATCTCTCACGAATTCGAAGGGGATGGTCACGAACCTTCGAACCCTTACAAAGGACCTTTGATGTTCTAGATCCTATGTAGATTCTGCAACGCCATTACTCATGATATTTTCAACTTCACGGTCAAAATTCAATATCGATTATGAGACTCTAACCAATAGACCTATCCGATATCAATTTGGTGTCTCAACCAGAAGCTCTGATACCAAACTGTAACATACCCAACCACCCACAGGTCAGGGTACACCACCTTCAAGCCCACCCTTGGAATTTGTTCTCTTACTGTAACATACACAGGCACCCATAGGCTGGGGTAGGCCACCTTCAAGCCCACCCTTGGAATTCTTTCTCTTATTGACACCCTTTTAAATTAATAAGGATGCATAAAACAAAAGGATTTAACGACATGCATGACAATAACCAACAATCATGCATATTCTAAAGATTCAATTAAACGATAATTAAATACACAATGAAATACATTCATATATGAGTAGATAATACCATAACATAGAGAACTTATATTTATAAAAGAAGATTCCCATTGGCTGCATACCAAGGGCATTCCACCCAAATGTAGACGCTATTGTTCCAAATCTCAACAATAGTGTCACCCCCGAGCCAGGGCTATGAATCCACAAGGACGGTTCCAAAGTGTTACTTGGCTTCCCAATCCAGTCAACATTGAAGCTCTCAGAGGCTTTCCATCACTCAAAGAAATCCAAGTACTCAACTCTCTTCTACCCAGCTTGCACCACCCAAGAGAATGGACCTCCACCCATCTCTACCACGCAGTCCCTCAGGCAGTGCTTCTCCTTATTTTGGGCTCCAATGCATCTGGTTCATAACCTCAATGTTGGAACCCTCAGGACTCGCAACTGTGAACAACGCTAGAAGTGGGCCAATGCATATCAAACATGAAGGCCTCAAGTCATGGTTGGATTACACCAAAGACCACTACAACCAACCATACTTTGGTTAATCTTCGATAGTTTAGTTCCCTTTCCCAAGCCAAGACGCGTATAAGGATGGATGAATGAGTGATAGGTAAGAATGGAATGAATGAATGAGTGAGTAAGTGAATGAAGGAGTGAACGAGAAAAAATGAGCAACGAGATATCAACCCAACCCCACATCGGACTAGAGGCAAGTTTAAGTAATTCAGGGGAATCAAGAACCTCCTGGCCTTCCCCAAGAAGCCCACGTAATTGATCCACCCCCTTATACCAAAGGGTAATTAAAAATAGGAAATAAACATTTATCCTCTTAAGCCCCCTCTCTTGTGGAGTCATAGCCCCCTATAACTCTAGTCCTTGTTCGTCTAGAAACCAACGATGTATGTATTATTAATAATGGTCAAAACATTACATTTCTTAGGCACACTAGCCTTTTAATAATCGTTTGCAAACTCTAGGCTTCCCGTAATGTAACAATACATTATTTATAAATGGGGGTTTGAAACCTGGGGTGTTACATACAGATGATTGTTCTTTGCAACACTCTAATTTCCCATATGATGAAAAATCTCTTCTCCAGTGGTGGAAGTAGCTGGCAGCCAAAGGATGAAACTGACACAGGGATCAACGAATACAATTCCTTCAACTATAACAATCATAAGTGCGATTAAAATGCCAATTATTGGCACTATTTTCAGATAGTGTGGAATAATTCTTGCAAAGTCGGCTGCATAAGGGCCATCTGTGACAATGATGACACTTTCATTATGTCCAACTATGACCCCCCTGACAATTATGTCGGTCATAAGGCATACTGAATATCCAACTCAATGGAGCTTTCTCTACTCTTAATAGATTATAAGTAGAAATAGTGCCTCTTAGGATTGTGATGCGTCAAGATATATCTCTTTTCCTTCAGGTTTAGCATCAAGAGAAACTTAGCTATTGTTCATTTTTCCCTAACTTAAATATATTTTTGTTTTGTAAATTTCACGAAAAAGTAGAAAAGAAAAGTAGATCAGTTGTCTTTGTTGATTTTGGCTTGTTTAGTAAGTACTTTATCTTGTATGAAGTTGATATGAAGCATATGATTAGAAATATATACACATCATGTAATGGATATTTGAAGCGAGGAGTGTTTTATCGTGTATGAAGTTTTCATCCTCGTAAATCTGCATGCTAAATTTATGTGAAAGTTGGTTGGTTTTCTCTGTATCATGTTCAAGCCCTGGGTAGGTGTTTTTTTCTTCAGATTTTGTGTTTTTAACATCGCATTAGAGATATCATTTGTACTCACTCTAGGACTATATTTAAATGAATGGATTTCTTGTTCCCTTATAACTGACTTAGTTGGTAGGGTTGGTGAAGGACAAAGCCACTAATATATAGGGTGGCAAAGATCAAGGGGCGGAGTCGCTTGACAATTGGGAATGAATTGAATCAATTTGAAACAAGTGCCACCAGAGTGGGGTCGAGAAGATTTTTACATATTGAAAAAAAAATGTGAGAATATTTTTTCATATTGAAAAAAAATGATACTGTAGATGACATCTGGTGAGAATATTTTTTCATATTGAAAAAAATTTAGACTGTAGATGACATTTGGTGAGAAGATTTTTTCATATTAAAAAAAACTGATGTTGTGCCTTATTGTTTTTTAATGGGAATTGAATTAGACACTGAGGAAGGGTACACTATGGGGTAAATGAATCCATGTTTAATCTTGTCAATCTCTACATGTATGGCTAGAGCCTTGGTAGTATGAATAGGCCATGTTTTCTACCATTAGTTCTTCCCTCTCGATGCAGTGTACATAGTTGACCCTCCCTCCCAAGAAGCTTGAGTTGGGTCACATTCCTTTCAAGTAGTAGGTGGGTCGTCGCCCAAACATGGGCCCACAACAAAGGCCAAAATTGGATATAGAATATGATATGCATTGATCCTACTTTCCACTTCTCTAGTTTCTTACCAAGTCTAGATCAATGCCTGATGAATAATCCAGGTCTGAGAATAAAGATCATCCATTGGGAGAATCCTCAATCTCGAAATAAAAAAAATGATGTTGTAGGTGACATCTGTATATCACTTATGCTAACATTGTATGCATATCATTATGCAGGGAACATCTCGATAGTGTTAAAATCTCTTCCTTCTTGAGAAGGAAATGTATGTAGTTCGTGTTTTAAATGTTTCAACATAAAATGCATCTGTAAATTCATATCCCTAATAAAGAATCGATGTACAAACTTGAACCAAAATTTGAGATGAGGAAAACAATTGTCGACCTTCAAATAATATAATGGAGAGTGAAATAAGGAATTAAAAATATAAGATTTTAGAAAACTAAATTTAACTTGCACATTTTCATTGAGTGGGCTAGAACTAACTACAACACATAAAATTCAGATGTGCATTTCTCAGTTCAAGTGATTTTTCTAGGTCCATGTTGTACTTCATAGGTTTAGCTGATGTCAATCACAGAAAGTCATATAAAAGACATGATTATATTTCACATGTCCTTTTGCAGGAAGAATAATAATTTTCTTATGATAATCAAACAAATCTATGCAAGAAAAATAAGATGGAAAAAGGCGAAAATTGAGGAAAAAGTGCTTATTATATCATAAAATGTTAAATTGTTTTTGTTAGGATTGGATATACCATTTTAAATCCCAACAGTATTAAAGGAACAAGAAAAATTTGAAACATTTATAAAAGAGAAAGGGAGAGTGATATAGGGTCCAAGCAATTATAGCCCAAAGAGTTAATAAAATATCAACAAACATGCCCATCATAGAGACTATTAAAACAAACATGCCAATCACAGAGACTATTAAAACAATAAACATGGATAACGTGACAACAAACTCCACTGCACATGCGTCTTTGGAAAATAACTCCCACAACAATAGTCCTGACTCCTATATTATTTAGTTGTGAAATCATCTATATGTCCATACTAGAAGGGATGTTTTTCCTATTTTGATACCAAAAGGAAAACATTCACAACATGCTCATGGAAGTATCATATTCATACAAATAGCACTGGGGTATAGAATAAAATCGTTGTTAGACAACACATGTATTGATATAGAGGACAAACACCTTCAACAATCGCTCATATGACATGATCAAATATCAATACATTGATATTTCGACATGGTAAAATCCCTACAGGAAAACATCCATGGCCCCTTCCAGCATGGCCACTCAGAGAAATTTGTTAATGCAAAATAAAAATATTACTTAGATATTTAAAAGAGAGTTTCTCAGAATTTATCATCGCCAAATGACCCTCCATGCTCTTTAAATAGATATCATGGAACAATAAGGTGTTAAACCATATATCAATGTAGTCGTTAATATCAAGGAGAACATGAACCATCAGATCACTCTGTATTAGGAACTTATTGTGACTATCAAATTTCCTAACTACAAATGCATACTAATGCATTCTAAAGAAACACACTTTTACCTAATGACACATTAAACCAAGTTGATCTTAACTAACTCCTAAATTTCTAAATATCCTAACTTCCCCCCTTAAGAAAAATTTGGGATAGGATTGAAGGATTTATATAGATGAAATAATAGGAGAAGGAAGGAGGAATTATAGCCTATCCCCCCTTAATGACAACTTCCTAAACTCCTAACATAGATCTTAGCTTGGAAAAAAATTCTTTTGTAAGATACTTTGTGAAAATGTCTACAAATTGATTTTTTATAGCGTAGAAGAGAACTTCAATAACATAATCACAAATGATCCTTCTCATGAAGTGCATATGTAGCTTGATGTGTATGTTTCATTCATGTTTAACTGGGACTTTGGAGAGATTGATGACACTCCTATTGTCGCACCAAAGGATGGTCGGATGCTTTTGCTGGAATCCAAAATTTGAAAGGATTTGTCAGAGCCACAAATCTTCCTTACTTGCACTAATTGTTGCTTAGTACTCTGTTTCTATTGAAGAAAGAGCAATATCTTGTTGCTTCTTACATGCCCAAGTGATAGGTCCTTAACCAAGGATACAAACATAACCTGGAGTAGAATTCGGATCGTCGGGGTTGTCGTCCCAATTTGAAGCAGTGAAACCAACCAATAAAGGATGCCCCCATGAACTTTAATGTGTCCCAAACTTAACTGTACCTTGGACATAGTGAAGTATTATTTTATCTTATTTCCAATGGATTTCATGGGGTGTTTTCATATACTGGGAAACAATACCAACAAAAAGGGATAGATCAAGAGAAGTATGAGTTAAGTATAAGAGGCTACTAACTAACTGATGGTACAAAGTGGCATGGAATTTTGGAAAAGTACAGGTGGAAACAAGATTGACTCCAGACTGGAAGGGAGAAGGGGCTAGTTTGCAATATTCCATGTGAAAACAATGAACAATGTTACAAGCATACTTATTCTACGAAAGAAAAAATTCTTCCTTGGTTTTCAAAACTTGGAGGCCAAGGATATAGTGCAAAAATCCTAAGTCTACCATTTCAACTTTCTTTTTAAGGATGGTTTTGGCATGCTTCAAAAGTTTTGTGTCACTACCAGTAAGGATACGTTCATCCACATAAATGAAAAGGATTATGATTTCACTTCCTACATTATTGGTATAGACATTAGGATCATAATCACATCTAGAAAATCCAGTGTCAAGAATAAAGTTGTCAATTTTTTCATACCAAGCTCAAGGAGCTTGCTTAAGACCATAAAGATATTTCTTACGATGACAAAAAATACTAGAGTAATTATGGACATAGCTAGGATGTTGTTCCATGTAGATTTATTCTTGAAAATCCCCATGCAATAAGGAGGATTTAACATACATCTAATGGACTTCCCATTTATGTGAGGCGGAAAGGGAAAGAAAAAGGAGGATGTAATTTATTTTGGCTACAGGGGAAAATGTATCGTTATAGTCAATTCCTTCAACTTGGGAGAATCCTTTGGAAAATAATCGAGCCTCGTTTCTTTCAAAACTTCCATTTGATGCATACTTAGTTTTGTAGACCGATTTACATTTGAAAGGTTTTCTTCCTTTTGGAAGAGGTATAATATCCCAACTATTGTTTGACATTAAAGAACGATACTCTTCCTTCATTACTGTGTCCCAATAGGGATGACCTGAAGCTTCTGCAAATGTCTTTGGATCATGAGTCTCTAAAACTTGAGCCAAAATAAAAGAGGCTCTCTAGAATTGTGAACATGTCTGACATTGATCTGAATGATTATAGACAAGATCACCAACATCTTATCATGTTCAATGGAGCCATCTAGGAAGTGATGGTTCTCGTGCTGGTTCTTGTTGAATGGAATCATTTGGAGGAAGGTAAGTAGGGAGAGGAGGATTTTTATCCTCAGTTTCATCATATGAAAAATAATAAACTATAATAGGAACAATATATGGCACAAATGTTGAAGATGGATCGCAAGCCAAAGAAGGCACAAGCATAGAATTATGATCATAGGCTAAGATAGTTTCATCAAATTTAACATCTCTTCTAATAATAATTTCATCACAACGTGGTTGAATAAGTATGTATCCCTTCACATCCTCAGAATAACCAAAAAATATACACTTCTCATGTTTAGGATTCAATTCTTTCCTTTTCTCATCAAGAATGTGATCCCATGCTATACCGCCAAATAAACAAAAGTGACTTACATCTGGATTAAGTTTATTCCATGCTTCTTCTGGTGTTACATTTTTAAGATATTTTGTGGGAGTGTGATTTTCTATGTAATTTAAACAGTTAATCGACTCCTCCCAATACATTAGACTAAATCCCTTAGATTGGATCATACAATCAACCATTTCTTTTAAAGTGCAATTCTTTCTCTCAACACCACCATTTTGTTGTGGTGTATATGGAACAATGTGTTGCATTTGGATTCCATATGCAATGCAATAACTTGTAAAATCATTTTTCACATATTCAACTCCATTATTTGTACTTAACCTTTGAAGTTGATGTCAAGATTTCCTTTCTACAAGGGCCTTGTAGGGAAACAACTTCTCAAAAAAATCTCTCTTAAGTTTTAGGAAGTAAACCCAAGTGTGTATGGAAAAGTCATCAATGAAAGTTAAGAAATAATTGCAACCATAAAAATAAGGACAATAAAGTGGACCACATAATTCACTATGAACACGATACAAAGGGGTCGAGGCATGCCAAGAGGCACATTTGTCAAAAATGTCCCGATAATGTTTGTCGAGAACACAACTGATACAAAAACCATATTTGTATGAAACAAGATGAATACTAATCATCATCTATTGATTACATATTTTCTGCAATGGGCGATATTTTAGAGGACCAAACCACTCATGCCAAATTTTATTCAAGTCATCTCTATTAGCAACAAAAACTAATGGAAAAGGTGATGACCCAAAGTTGTCAAACTTGTACAACCTGGTAATATCATTGACAATTCTAGTTGCAAGAACATGTTGAGGATATTTTAGATCCTTGATTACAACTTGGTGAGGTAAAAAATCTACAGTTTTACCTTCACCTGAATGAGTGATTTTATATACTGATAGAATGTTACATGAAATACTTGGAAAACATAATACATCATTGAAATGACCATTATCTACCTAAACTATTCCTGATCCTACAATAGTAAGATATCTATCATCACCAACAAATATTTTCTTGATGTTACATTCATTTAGAGAAAAAAATATGGATTTATCATTATCCACATGATAATATGCTCGAGAATCAATAGGCCACTAATAAGAAGAAGAAGTAGAAGTTGCATTGAAGGAGAAACCAAAAGAAGAAAGTGAATTTCCATGAGAAGAAGGAGAAATAGAATCAATATTGATGTTGTGCTTCTTCATTGCGTCTTTATCCCATCTTCTTGATAAATTTAGACCCATCATGGCCATATTTCCCACAAAAGTTGCAATGTATGTCAATTTTCTTATTTTTAGAGTTTTCTCCTTTGTCACCATTAGGACTGAAAGTTGGTTGAGTGACTTTGAGACCCTTTTTCTTATTGTTTTTGTGGTGAGGATGTTTCTTTTTGGTATTTTTTTATCTATATTTCTATTGGGACACCAAGTCTTTGTTGGAGGTACCTGTAGTGCTTACCACTCCAAGTTGCACAAAATTATTTTACTCTCTAATCAAATCATCACAAAAGAACTCAGGATACAGATTTTTTATAGGCAATCCCTAGAGCTTCTTTAGTGGAATACAAGATAGATAGAAACACTAACACTGAATATGCATTAACAATCTTAGAGAGAATAATATATATGCAATGCTCTTCTTCTCATTTTATGTTACATTCTGCACATAAAAGTCTAACTGTTTTTTACTTAGATAAATAGTCTTCAATGCAAGAAAAATCATTTGGACTTAAAGTCATTATTTGACTTTTTATGTCATGGGCTCAAACAATATGGTGTTTACCAAACACAGATTCAATATTTTCCCAAGCATCATCAATGTAATGTCCCTATATCTACCAACATGTTGGGGAACATCACTCTATAACACATCTCTTGATCTGATATATATAGATACTTACACCAATTTCTTGCAGACCTTACATGAACCTCCCGGCCTTAGACCATGCTACTCATCACTCTCAACAGTAGGTAACCCCCGAGATGGGACTAAACTCCACTGGGAAAGGGATTCCTAGGCTAGGTAGGGAAAACATGAAGTTGCACAATACAATAGGAAGGATTTCCTCCAAGGAGCCACTTACACCCACCACTCACAGACTCTCACTCCACACATGTCTTCCCCACCCCAAGAGTGTACACCTTCACTGTCACCTAGTCCATTGACTGCACCACCTCCATTCCAAGGATTGAACAACAACCTAGATTGAATTCTAAGAGTTTTGTAGCCACTACTGGACTCCCTCCAGGAGAAATATCTTCCTCAACACTCTCCCTCACCTAGAGAGAGTTTCGCATAGCCCTAAAACACTGTTTCTTCTATCCACACTCTCTCATCTGGGAGAGTTACCCACAATCTTGGAAACCTGCCTCTTCAAACCAGATCTTAAGTCAACCAGGTAACCACAGTAGAAAACTAAGGTAAGGAAAGGGACAACTCAACAATTTACACAGGTTCACGATGGTAAAGGATTCAACAATGGAGAAATTGGTCGACTACATGCTTTCTTAGTGAGTGAGTGAATTCGGGAAACATATGGCTCGCCTCGTCCTAATGCTGAGAGCGAACTCCTCAGGAAAGATGGCCATAATGGTTTGTGAAGCCCAACAATGGTGGAAATTCCCACATAAATATGCATGCATATTGGGTGACACTTGTCTCTCTAGGAGCACGTTCCTCTCCACTTGGAACCCATTCCTCTTCCCAAAGGAACTTAGGATAACTGGGTTTATTTCCCCAAACTTTAGTAATCTAAGGAAATACAATATAATATTCGCTTGGGTTAAGCCCTCAAGATTATCCCCTTTTCCTAGTCTCTCATCCCCCCTCCCTACCTAGCCTAGTGGATCTTAGTCCCCCATGCTCTTTATTCATGGTCGGTCTACTTGCAACGATGTTGTTTATAGTAATAATATGAATATTTACATGTACGAAATAGGCTCCTGGACTTTTAAAATCTAGTCTCTCCGACCTAATAAACACATAAGCCTATAAACTTATAATTACTTGGCTCACCAACCTACAAAACATGTTACATTCATAATTTCAATCGGGGCTCGACCTTGGGATATTACAATATTGTACCCTTATTTTTGCATTGTCCTCAATGCGACTCATTTACACAACATCAACAAGATTTTCAAAATATTCAAAAAGATGCAAGTATTCTACCTGCATAGCCTCTTCGTGCTCCCATTTTGCATCCTTAGGACCATACCAGGTCCACTGGACTTTTACAATCCCTATGGCTCAATTCCAGAGCTGCTTTCTTTTCTGATCTAGTATGCACACTGAATGCACCTAAAAAGCGCTTTCTCGCTCCACCTGAATCACATTCCAATCAATAACATGATTAGCATTAGGTACATATTTCCTAAGAAATGAGACATGAAATACATTATGTATAGACATATATACATGCAATGCAAGCATATAATCTACTATACCAATCCTCTCTAGGATTTCAAACGACCCACAACGTCTGGCTCCCAACTTGGAACAATTTTCCAGCTTCAGGGAACTTCTGTTGTCTTTCACCTTCAAGAAAACATGATACCCCACTTTAAATTCCTCGTGGGTTTTTCATTTTTCAGAATATCTTTTCTTCCTGTCTTGGAAAACCTTCAAATTTTGCTTTATCTTTAAGAATTTCTCTTCCATTTCCCTTAGCAACTCTGGTCCAACTATTTTTCTATCAACTGGGTTGTCCCAACTTATTTTTGTGTTGCACTATCTTCCATAAAGTTTCTCAAATGGGATCATCTTCAATGATTCTTGGTACCCATTGTTGTAGTAAAATTCTACCAAGTTTAGATAATCTTTACATTTAGATGGTTTTTCCATCACATACATCCTTAGCATATCCTTTATCACTTGGTTCATGCTTTCTGTTTTCCCATCAGAATTAGGATGATAGGTTGTGATGAAGTTTATATTTGTTCCAAACCCTTTCAATAACCCCTTCCAAAACTTTGAGGTAAACTTTGAGTCTCTATCAAACACAATTTTCTTGGATATGCCATGCAAGCGTGCTACTTCCCTCATATAAATATCAACAACATCAGTTGCCTTGTGAGTAGTTTTCAATGGAATAAAATGGGAAACCTTCATAATATTACCCACCACCACCATGATGGAATCATGTTGCTTTTTTTTTCTCGGTAAACTTGTGATGAAATCCATTGTCACCACTTCCCACTTCCACTCAGGAATGGGTAATGGTTGTAGCAACCTAGATAGTTGTCCATGCTCAACTTTGACCCTTTCACACTCCATACATTTGGCGATGTAATCTGCAATTTATTTCTTCATGCCTGGCCAATAGTAATGGCTCTTGACTTCTGCCACTATTTTCTGATATATACGGTGCCCAACATAAGGCACATTATGCATCTCTTTCAAGATAATATTCCTTAATTCGTGAGAACTGGGTACATAGATTTTGTTCCTGTACTAGAGTAGTTCATGATCTTCCAATCTATAATTCTCTATTTTCTGTAGCATCTAACCTTGTTGTAACTTTGTTACCATGTCCATGTACTGTAAATATGCTTTTGCAGCTTCCACAATTTTGTCTTTAAGTTTTGTTTGATACATGCTAATGGCCATAGAATGCAGCTCATGCACTCTCCTGCTAAGTGCATAAACCACCTTGTTCTCCTTTCCTTTGATGTGCTTGATATCAAAGTCATACTCATAGAGGAATTTCAACCATATACTCTACCTAACATTCAAGGTTGTTTGATCAAACAAATATTTTAGACCATTATGGTCTATCCTCATCTCAAACATCTTTCCCATGAGGTAGTTCCTCCACTTATTCAAAGCGTGCACTATGGATTCCAACTCCAAATCATGAGTGGCATAGAGCCTTTCATGCTCTTTCAATTTTATGGATTCGAAACATATCACAAATCCATTATGACTAAGGAATCCCCCAAGTCCTTCTTTGCACGCATCTATGCAAACCACAAAATCTTCATTCAGATCTGCAATATTCATAATTGGAGCACTGGTTAACAACTGCTTCAATTGTTGGAATCTCTTTTCACATTCTTCAGTCCATTGAAATTTTACTCCCTTCCTTTGCAAGGAAGTGATTGGCCGAGAAATCCTAAAAAATATTGCAATGAATCTCCTGTAGTAGCCAGCTAGATCCATGAAGGATATGACTTATGTCACATTATTAGGCATTTTCCACCCTTTAGTGGCCTTAATATTTTCAGGGTCCACTACTATCCCTTGTTTAGATATGATATTCCCCAAATAGAGAATTTTGTTTTGATAAATGAGCACTTTCTCAATTTGGCATACAGGTGATGCTATCTTAGCACGTGCAACACCATTCTCAAATTATGCTCATGCTCTTCTTCAAACTTGGAATATACAAGGATGTCATCCAAAAAGACAATGACAAAATTTAATAAATATTCTCGGAAAATACCATTCATTAGGCACATGAAAACAACTGGGGCATCTAATAACCCAAATGACACCACTGTGAACTCATAATGACCATACCTTGTCGTGAAGGTGGTATTGAAAATGTCTTCATCTTTAATCCTTACCTTATGGAATACTAACCTATGATCTATCTTTGAAAATATCCTTGCATCCTTAAACTGATCGAAGATATCATCAATCCTTGGTAGAGGATACTTGTTCTTTATAGTTACTTTATATATATTCTTGAAGTCGATGCAAAGTCTCAAGGTCCCATCTTTCTTCTTTACAAATAACACTGGGGCACCCAAAGGTGACACAATTGGGCATATGGACCCCTTCTTTAAAACTTATTCAAGATGCATTTGCAGTTATTTCAATTATGGAGTGCTCATACGATAGAGATTCTTTGATACTAGAGCTGCCCTAGGCATAAAATTTATAGAGAAATCAATCTCTCTCTTTGGGGCTAGCCCTAGTACCTCCTTGAACACATCTTCAAAATCTTCCAAAACTGCATGATTCTCCAAATTTGACACCATATCCTTAGGTGCTTCCTCCATATGGGCTGCAAATATTTGAAAACCCTTCATATAACACTTCTTTAGCTGCATTGTTGATATTTCCTGGACAATAATTGCCTTGGGAATTCCTTGTATGACTCTCTGATTTTCCTCCTCGTCCAAGTAAGTGAATTCCTTGTTATGACAGTCTAATATGGCATGGTGTTGGTCCAACCAGTCCATACTAATTGGGAATTCATATGATACCAAAGGAAAGATGTTCAAAACTACCTTGGTACTCAATCCATTCATTCCCATTGGACATGATTCAACCAACTCAACAACCTTTCTATTTAATCGTGTAGCTAGCTAGACTAGCCAAAATTTCCCATGCTTTCTTATTGGTAATTGAAATATTTCCACTACCTTAGGATCTATATAGCTATGAATAGACCGTGAACCAATTAAAATAGTAAAGGGATGGTTATTGATCATACCTTCAACTTTAATCATTTGTGATTGAAATGCAACTTGCTTGTTGTCCAGGGATGCATAGATTCTTGGTACTCTTATGCCCATGTACTCCACTATTTCTGCTTGCTAAACATGGTGAATAAATCTCACCTTGTCCTTACTGTGAGGGAAAAATCTATACTTATGATCTTCTTTACAACGCCAACATTGCATAGGTGTCTTCCTTGGCCTTGGCCCACCTACTTCAACCATCCTGGGCTCTCTCAAAATTGGTTGTTCTTGAGGACTATTTATGCAAAATGGTGGCTTGTTCCCCTTCTTCCTTAGCTCCCTCTTCAACTTCCTCTTGTCTTCCCAAGATCTTTGGAAGGTCATCTTTCCTTTATGCTGATCATATAAACACTTTTCCCTCCTTATGGTTTCTTGCAAAGTTTTAGGATCATCATACTAGATTTTTTCACTGATGAAAGATGGTAGCCCACTCAGATATCTATGGATCTTAACTATCTCATGCTTAATGAAAGAGAAATACTTCAACAGCTCTAGAAATCTCTTTTCATATTCATCTATAGTCATGCTTCCCAATTTAAGTTCCAAGAACTCTTTCATCTTCCTGTCATAGTATCTATTGGTTAAGTACTTCTTTTCAAAATCTCTCTTGAATTCCTTCCATGTAAAATTATTCTCTCTGATGTGTTTCACTTGCACAAGTTGATCCCACCACATGGATGCCTTTCCTTTCAGCTGATAGATTACAGTTCTTCCCTCTACCTGAGAGGAATAATTATGCAATTGGAAATATTTTCTCATGCCTAGTAGCTATGTCTCATCATTGTCATCCTTCTTATTCTCTCCCTCGAAAGTAGGAGGTTTGATCTTATTCATTTCTCCTTTCAAATCATCCACTTGAGACCTCCTATGTTTTTTGACAGGGGATGGACTTGAGATACTGTTTTCTCTCATATGGGAATGATTTTGGCAGTGCTGGTGATGTTTTCTACCACTCCTTTATCTTCCTTTGTTCTTAGGGGTCCCATGACTTCTTGGTTTGATGGAGCCACTCTCCTTATCCAACTTCCTTTCAATTATTTCTAGTCTCTGCATTAACTTCATATTGAAGTATTCCTATTGCTCCTTGTCTCTCTTAAGCCTTTTTTTATCTCCTGGCTAATTTGGACATCTTTTTGCAATTTTTTAATGATTCTCATCATGCTCACTTCTTTATGTATTTATTCTCCATGTCTATTGGATTTTGTTCCTTCAACTCCCAAATGGACATAAATTCCTCTAACTTCATCCCATGGACTGTAAGTGTCATGTGCCTCCTCCATTTCTTTGTACTACATAGCAATGTTGTTCGGTTATGACAATTGCTAACTCTACAAAATGTGCAGTAAACCAAATTTTTGTCAGGCTATCAATATTTAATCACTTTCCATAATAACATAAACAATATGATTCAAAAAATAATATCAGACTCAATTTTCTGCGGGTCTTGTCGATCAAGAATCCCCACAGCTCTATCTCTGAGCCTTGTTTTGTTCTACAATTCACTTTTGGGCACTAGCCCCCTTTTTTTCAGCCCTTAAATCACATGTGACCACGGCTGTGACCAAGTGATAAAAGTTGGGTGCTTATCCGGAGTCTTGAAACTTTAGGGCTTCGGAGCTTCGAAGGATTTCCCATATGCACACTCCAAAACTCTTGAACCGCGAATCCCCAAACACTTCCATGTCACCCCTGGTGACATCATCACGTCACATCACTTTGGTGCTATGGGACTTTGGGGATTTATTCCTCCCACTCGATCATGAACCATTTCTTCTAGAGCGTGATGTCTAAAGACTACCGCATCGACTGTCATGTGTCCTCTGTCATCAACGATTGAGGTAGACTCCAACCTTCAGGATTTTGGGATTTCTCAACATAATGCTAACTGTAACACCTTTTCTCTAGACTACCAACTCTCTAGACTTCATGATTTGGCCCAACACATCCACTGTGACCATCAGGGGACCCACCATCCATGCTTGAGAGGAGGACACATGGATAAATATTAGAAGCGGGCACGTGGCCCAATCAGATGGGTGACATGTGTCACATTCTAAGTGACATTTCAATATTCCAATGGTTCTTAATTCACTGACACGTGGCACACATCCCATGTGTCCACATCACTTTGAGTGACATCAGCAAGCCACATCACTTCGGGACTTCGAGACTTCGAGCTTCGAAAGATTTTACACTAGCACAATCTAATTCTACTGAACGTCGAATTCTCGAACAAGTTGATCTTCTGACACACGTCTTCTTTGATGAACGATCCAAATTAACTCTGGAATTTGGGACTTCGGGACTTTGAGCTTCAGAATATTTTACACTAGCACACTCCAATTCTCCTAAACGTTGAACTAGAGAACAAACTGATCTTCTGACACATGTCTCCTTTGATGAGTGGTCTCTATTAACTACGGGATTTGGGTCTTCTGGAGTTCGGGCTTCATAAGTTTGGGCTTAAGAATATTTTACACTAGCACACTCCAATTCTCCTGAATTCCAAACTCTCAAACAGGTTGATCTTCTGACATGATTTTCTTTCGACGAACGGTTCAGATGAACTCTAGACTTAGGGACTTCTAGATTTTTCTCTCTTGCACGCTTTATTTCTGTCGAATGCCAAACTCCCAAATACGTTGATCTGTTGACACATGCTTCTTTTGACGAACGGTCTGGATTAACCCCATACTTCAGGACTTATGGATTTTTCACTCCATCACACCATCATACTCCTAAATGTTGAATTCCTAAACTAGCCAATATGCTGACACGTGTCTCTTTTGATGAAGGGTCTGGATTAACTTCGGACTTTGGAATTTTTCTCTCTGGCTCATTCCATTTCTCCTGATGTGCCGAACTCTGAATATTTCTAATCTACAGAAATGTGACCTTTCTTATGGATGGTTTAGATTAACTTTGGAATTCGTGACTTCGAGAGTTTGTGCCTTAGCACACTTTGCTTCTCTTGAATGCCAAATTGTGAATGATTGTGAGATCTATGTCTCACAACTGTTAGAATATGAAATATGTGTGCTTGTTTTTCCATTGACAATACCCTTTTCACCCAACCATAGGCCGAAGCCACCCTTCGAGCACCTTAACCTTGAAAGACAATCATTCCGAAAGAAAACCCTAGGCTAGATATCCAAACAAAGGGTAGTGCACCTTTCCCGAAGGATAGGGCACCAACAAGAGTTGATCAAATAATTCAAACCCTAGCCAAGAGATATTCCAAGCCAAACTTGATCTGCTAGCTGCAACAGCTGCAATGGCAGCTCTCCTCAAACATGCGCACAAGACTGGGCACTGCAATTCTGAGACTGCCTGCCAGAATGAGAACTGACCTCCTGTATTTATACTAATTCTGGCTAGCTCCCTGGGCCAACTTCTCATTCTGGGTATATATTTGTTCAGTATATATTATTATTTCTGGCTGACTTCTTCTCTTGGAGGCTAATAACCTAATATAAATTATCTTCTTGAGCCGACAAGTCTTCTAGGGTTATTAGCCAACTCATTAGGGTTTCTTCTTTCTTCCCGAAGTATTTTATTCTCTTCAGGTTTACACGTGGAGGTAAATACCTCCCATAGCTACCATAATATCAATAGTCCCTCCTAGCTAGGGAGGTATTACAAGTAATGGTCTTGATCACAAAACATGTCATTCATTCGGTATCATCAACATAGTTATATAGACTAGATCATGAATAGATCATGAGTATCATCATCATCATCAACTGCATCATCTCTTGAAACCATACTCTATCTGAGTAATCGGACATGATGCTTACTCCACAGAGTAATACAAGAGACATTATTCTAATCTAGAAGAGTAAATGTTCTGAACCATTTTTTGTCTGGAAAATCTTTGTTCATCAGTCATCTGGCTGATAATTATTTCCAATAAACTGTTGATAGTTTTCAAGGAAATCAGAACAAAATAGAACACAACTGTCTCTATCCATAGTAGTACATAACTACAATCCAGTGGTAAACTACCACACCAAATAACACACAAGTCCTTGATCAACAATGTATAGTCATGAACAGTGGAATAGATCCACCATAGTAGTATACATTTACTATCATACAATCTTCATAACAATCATCTGATACCAACTTTCACAGAAACGATGTTATGATATAAACCGAATCATGTCGGCCAATCTTTCACTCACATCTGTGAGATCTGAAAGAATATATGCCCTCAGAGTAGAACAATGAGATATTTGTACTATTCTTCTCAAGCAAGGAAGAATAACTCTCCTATCTTCTAAACCTAGACCATTCCCCACCTTGAGCCATTCTTCCTACACTAATCAAAGTGCACCCTGGAGAGAATGTATAAACCCTAAGGAATGTCTGTCCCTGATTTCTGATCCTGGACCATTCCCCACCCTGGGCCATTCCTCTTACACTAATCAAAGTGCACCCTGGAGAGAATCTATAAACCCTAAGGAATGACTGTCCAAACCATTTCCTCTGTTAACCACAAGAGGAAAAAACTATCCTGTATCATCCTCCAAAACAGACCATTCCTCATGTTAACTACAATGAGAAATCATTGTCCGGTGAGGTGGGCTAGTCTTCTTGAGTAACCCTCAAGAAGAGAGACTGCCCTATACCACTCCCCATGTTAACCACAATGGGAAGTCGTTGTCTATGATACATCAACAATCTGGACCATTTCCCATGTTAACTACAATGGGAAATCGTTGTCCATCAGAAATATCAATCCACTTTCCGAAAAGGAAAGCATTTGTCCAAGATGGACTATTTTTCAATTTTGAAAATGAATGTCCTCAATAATATTTTTAGTGATCCCTCCCAACCTGGGAGACATCTCTTCCTTTTTCAATAAGGAAGTCATATCCATGAGCTCCAGCTTGCATATGCAAACTCTTTCATCTTGGATAGAAGCTTTACCAAAATTTTTGCTTATCTGCTTATCCGTGGAGATATGTATTGGAGAACCACTTTCTCCTTTCTGGACTTCATCACGGATAATGTAATGCTTGATTTTAAATGTACTTTAGTCTGGAACACTAATTTTCTATGAAGGCTTCATGTAGCTCTAAACAATAGAGTATATTATTGTTGGAAAACTGGAACATATCCACGTGTCACTTCTTTTGTCATCATGAGATCTGATCTACTGAGTAATCATCTTGATGTTATAGGAAATCTTCACCATGCTTTTGTTGTGCACTGGAGGTTCTCCACCAAGTTATCTTCTTCTATCTGCATACAAGGGTCTCTTTCTGGTATGCCTTAAAGTCTTGATATTGCTCTTCATAGGCTCTTTATTCAATTTCTCTGGAGAACATTCTTTGCATTCATTTGATGTAGAAATCCAACTCATGGATGTTGCGGATGATATAATGACTCATGTAGAGATAAGTTTGGTTTACTGGAACAAGTAATCATCATAGTATTCTCCCTCCATCTTGGAGAACCTCTAGTTTTGGATCTCGCAATGCTTTCATTCATAAGTCTTCCATACAATGTTCTTCATCACGACTTTCAGTTCCTCTACTTGATTTCTTTTATTGAGTTTGTATCACGCTGACAATCTTGTGATTCTTGATACAATGACTATTTGTTATGGCTTCTCTTTCTTTCTTGGAATCTTCATATGTTTCTTTATTTCTCGGGTCCATGGAGTTTCTTATAGATTCCATGCTCTAAAGATTCCATCATAGGATCACAAATGTGGATGGACAACCAGGTATACTTTAAGGCTTCTCTTTGAAGAATACATATTGTCTTTCATGGATTCTATCATGGATATATACTTCATCATATTCAATGGATCATAGGATTAGCTCCCTCATAATCCTTGCTTCATGTATGAGTGCATATAATCAACTCCCTCTGTCTAATAGAGTCCATGCTTCCATCTGCATCCTTATTGTCTTCTACAATATATAATTGGCTCTCTTGTCTAATAGAGTCCACGCATCCATCTTGTTGTCTTCTACAAAATGCTATAAGTCTTTTTCCAATTTCCTCTCGATTGTGACTTCTTTCTGTCTTTACTTCTTCTAAGTCTCTTCATGATTGATTCGTCTTATCTTGTAATAGATTCCACATGATTTATATTTCATCCTTTCATGTGTATTATCTAATGATACCCATTCTTATCTTTTTTTTCTTCCATAGGTATAGCTCTTCTTGGAACACATTATCTTCCAATAGATAGATATACAAGATATGTACAAAGACGATGCAAACAAGATATGTACAAGAAATAAGAAGAGTTTTGTTACCTTTAGAAGAAGAAGTCTCTTCCATCCTGCTTAGTCTTCTTTGTAGGTTCCTTTTCTTAAGAAATTGATGCTTCATGTTTCTCCTTCCTTTTCTTTAGCTCGGGACAATGATTTTTGTAGTGACCATACTTTCGACAGTTGAAGCATTGTACTTCTTAAATGTATTTCTCTTGATTTGGCTTCCTTCTTGAACCAAACTTACTTTTGTTCTTGAAGTTCTTGAATCTTGCTGTGAAGGCTTGATCATCGTACTTCTTTTGGGGTTTCTCTTTTTCACTGATATTTGATTCTTCTTGAGCACAACAAGTCCAAAGTTCTGCAAATGTCAGATATTCCTTTCTTGTGTTCATGCTTGCGGAAAATGCATCCCACGTCTTGGGAAGACCATTGAGTACTATGTTTACCAACTCCTTTTTCTGAGATGATATCTTTAATATCTTGTAGTTGATATCTTAACTTGAGAAATTATCACAAAGTATGATGTTATGTTGTCATCATCATTCATCTTCATGTCATGGAGCTCATTCTTCAGACTCATTATTTGTCCAATGTTTCTGACTGAGAAGAGGTTTGTTAGGGAATCATACATATTCTTCGGTGAGTCAATATGGGATATGTAGGGTATCAAGTGGTATTTTATGGATTCCACTATGATACTCATAGCATTAATGTTATCATATTTGAACTTCTCCATAGCTTCTCTGGTTTCACGATCTTTCCTTTCACAATATACAACACATTATTCTTGGCAAGGATGAGGTCAATCCTTGTCTTCCATGCTCTGAAGTTAGAGGCTTCGTCTAAATTGTTCTCTGACTTCATAGAATAAGTCATGGCTTATTTGACTTGGTCAAACCCTAGATTTGACCCCAACATCAAACTTCACGTCTTGACTTGCTGAGAGTATCAGGAGATGCGCTAGGCTAGGGCACACTGATCTATCCGGAGATTAAGTCTATCCATTCACTTAAGGTGCCTCAAAAAGAGGATTAGGGTTTCTGCAACTGCTCCTGCTAGTAACCCTAGTGACAGTGTCTTGGAAGCTTCTTCTGTTAGTAACCCTAGCGACAGTTCCTCAATGAGCTCAATATCCTAACGGTTATGTTTCCTTCCAGCATTTATAATGAATGAAGGAGGTGTGGGCCCATAACCTGTTAGAATATGAAATATGTGTGCTCCTTTTACCATTGAAAATACCCTTGTCACCCAACCATAGGCTGAAGCAACCCTCCGAGCACCTTAACCTTGACAGAGAATCATTCCGAAAGAAAACCCTAGGCTAGATATCCAAGCAAAGGGTAGAACACCTTTCCCCAAGGATAACACACCAACAAGAGCTGATCAGATAGTCCAAACCCTAGCCAAGAGATAGTCCAAGCCAAACGTGATCTGCTAGCTGCAACAACAACAATGGCATATCTCCTCAACCCTGTGCACAAGACTGGGCACTGCAGTGCGCACAATACTCGGCACTACAATGTGCACAAGACTGGGCACTGCAATTTTGAGACTGCCTGCTAGAATGAGAACTAGCCTCCTGTATTTATACGAATTCTGGCTAACTTCCTGGGATGACTTCTCATTATGGGTATCTGTGTATTCAATATATATTATTATTTATGGCCGACTTCTTCTCTTGGAGGCTAATAACCTAATATAATTTATCTTCTTGAGCTGACAAGTCTTCTAGGGTTATTAGCCAACTCATTAGGGTTTCTTCTTGCTTCCCGGAGTATTCTATCCTCGTCAAGTTTACACATGGAGGTAAATACCTCCCACAGCTAGCATAATATCAACAACAACCACCCACGCATAGATCTGACAGTTGAGATCTGTTTTTCCACCAATATGCCTTACCTTCTGCTCTTGGCTTGATCTAATGGCTCTGATCTATTCTTTCTCAAATCCAATGGTAAACACTTCTTCCTGGATCTATTGTGTCAATCCTCTCTGGGACTTCGAAACTTCAGGCTTTGGCCCCTTTTGTTCT
This sequence comes from Picea engelmannii, assembly GCA_009831015.1. Lineage (NCBI taxonomy): Eukaryota > Viridiplantae > Streptophyta > Pinopsida > Pinales > Pinaceae > Picea > Picea engelmannii. The sequence goes on along the minus strand of ML787125.1, from coordinate 365,090 downwards.
TATAACACATAAGCTTCATCAAAGTTCAAAGGACTTGGAGGTTAACTCTCATGCAACTTCCGCCATATCTGATTACTAGAAAGGTTGGACTTTCCCTTGCGTAGATCTTACGTCTCAAATTCAAACCTTCTGGCCCAACACAATGGTTTTTGCGACTTATTTCTCTGTTTCCATTACATAAACTGTTCTACCTCCTGAGATTCATAACATGAGCAAGGAATTCTCCTGGCACCCAGGGGCGTTTTTAACTCGTATTTTGTCTGTTTTGACAACAATTCACTCTAAAATCTATGTTTCATTAACCACCTACACCCGCCATTCAGGCTCGGTGTTGAAACCATGGCTTTGATACCAATTTGTAACATCCTCAGATCTACCATCAGGCCGAGGAACATCACTCTGTAAAACATCTCTTTCTCTGATATGTATATATATATATATATATATATATATATATATATATAATGCAATTTAAATAGACATAAACACTCTTCTCATACACTTATTCACACAGAAGCAACATTAACACATACATGCAATATAAACATGAAATATTGATAACATTATAACTTAGACGCTAGGTACACAACATTCAATGAACATAGAACGAGTACTTATTTTTTAATTGAAGTACACCAGCTACATGCAGACCTTCCACGAACCTCCAAAACTTAGACCACGCTACTCATCACTCTTAGTAGTAGGTAACCCCTGAGCTAGGACTAAACTCCACCTTGAAAGGGATTCCTAGGCTAGGCAGGGACAACAAGAAGTTGCACAATACAATAGGAAGGATTTCCTCCAAGGATCCACTTAGGCCCACTGCTCATAGACTCTCATTCCCCACATGCTTGTCCCACCCTAGTAGTTTACACCTTCACTACCACCCAGTCCATCGACTACACCACCTCCCTTCCAGGTCTTCCGTAACAGGCTGGATGAAATTATCAGATTTTTGTAGCTGCTACTCGACTCCATCTCGGAGAAATTTCTTCCTCAACACACTCCCTCACTTGGAGAGAGTTTCTCATAGGCTTGAAAACATGCTTATTATATCCACACTCTATCACCTAAGAGATTTACCCACAATACTGACAACCTTCCTCTGTAAACCAACTCTTAAGTCAACCAGGTAACCACCGTATAAAACTCGAGTAAGGCAAGGGACGACTGAACAATTTACATAGCTTCATGATGGTAAAGGGTTCAATAATGGCAGAATTGACCGATTGCATTCCTGCTTAGTGTGTGAGTGAATCCAAGCAATGAATGGCTCGCCTCGTCCCAATGCTGAGAGAAAAATCCTCAGGAAAGATGGCTAGAATGGTTTGTGAACCCCAACATCGATGGAAATTCTCACATAAATCTGCATGTGTCCTAGGTGACACTTGGCTCTCCAGGAGCATATTCCTCTCCACTTGGAACTTGTATCTCTTCCCCAAGTAACTTAGGATAACTAGGTTTATTTCCGCAAACTTTAGTAATCTAAGGAAATACATTATAATATTCCCTTGGGTTAAGCCCTCAAGCTTATCCCCTTTTCCTATTCTCTTAGGCCCCCTCCCTTACCCAACCTAGTGGAGGTTAGTCCCTCATACTCTTTCTTCGCAGTCGGTCTACATGCAACAATTTTGTTTATATTAATAATATGAATATTTACATGTACACAATAGACTCCTGGCCTTTTAACATCTAGGCTCTCTAGCCTAATAAACACATAATCCTATCATCTTATAATTACTTGGCTCACCAGCCTACAAAACATGTTGCATTCATAATTACAACTGGGGCTCGTCCTTGGGATATTACAATCAAGGTTTTCAATTCCTTGAAGGTGAAACCTTAAATCAAGAGAGATGGACATTCCAATGAGTATATAGGCTTCATCATTATTATTTTCCCATTTGATTTTCTTTTCATCATTAGTAGGTTCTTGTTCTTTTCCAAGGGTAATCTAGTACAATCCTTTAATTCTTAATAAATCCTCTATATGTGATTTCCATTAGAATTAGTTGGTTCTGGTAAGAAAAATATCACTGGAAGAATCCATATTAAATATGTATATAATATGGATTTAAAAACTAAAATTGATGGTCTATATGGAAAGATCTAAAAAAATTAAGTTTTTTCAAAAAAAGGGTACTGGAAATGGACTTCAGATGTGAAAGATATGCCCTTTTGAAAAAAAAATGAATAAATATTAAGCAGAGAGCCACATGGAAAGTAGAAGTTGGTCCACGTGGTGATAACCCTCCCATTAACCTCACTTTTACAAATAATTTTCTTATGAAGTGACTCACTTTTATAGAATTAACAATGATTACTTTTACCATGAAGTTACTTTATAAAGGAAAGTTGCATGCAAAATAAATCATTTTAATATAAATATTAAATCTACTTATAGTGATTCACCTTTCTAATTGAAGTGAAATAAACTTTACAATGGATGCATGTAGTTCTTTTAAAAACAAAGTAACAAAAAAGAGACTTGAACTCAAGACCTCTTACTTAATAAAACAACTTTTAACCAAGTGAGCTAGTGAAAAACATATTGTATTGTTTAGAAGAAGGATTGGGGTTTTTGTTGTTGTTGTTGAAGATATCCTTCGAGATTGTGTTCATAAAAAACTCTTTTCACACAAGAAAAAAATTTCACTTCTCGAGACAAAAAATATTAGATATCGACTAGCTTACCTAGAAAATGAAAATTCCCCTCTATTTCTGATTTACTGAAATTGCACAGAGCACACCACAAAGAGGATACGTAGATAGGAAAACCCTTTCTGATTTGTTTCTTATTTTTTGAGATCGAACACGGTGCGGACAAAATAGTATAGACATATCCAAAAGATTATCAACCTAGAAATTAAAAAACAAGAAACTTAAATAAAACTTAAATAATAACTCTGCAAAAATTTAAAAGGATGTATTCAAGAATTATACTTCGAGATATGACTAAAATGGTGGTATCTTGAGAAAACAAAAACCTTTTTGAGTCAAACCAAATACATTCTTTACTTAAACAAAAACTCCGGACAAAATGGAATAGTCCTTTCAACCCATAAATATATGGAAATGGCAGAAACTAGAGATGAGGAAACACAACTTCACAATATCAATATACAACAAGAGAGGGTATTCATATGTGCTCTGATACCATGTTCGACAACACATGTATTCTAATAGATTATGAACACCTTAAGCAACAACTCACAGAACCATATCAAATATCAAAACACTGATATTTTGACATGGTAAAACCCCTACGAGGAAACATCCACGACCTCAAACAACATGGACACTTGGAGCAATTTATTAATGCAAAAGAAAAAGATTATAAAGAGATTTACAAGAGAGTTTCTCACAATGGATCATCAACAAATGACCTCTATTCTCTTTAAATAGATATTATGGACCCATCGGGTGCTAAGCCACAGATCGATGTAGTCATTAACATCGAGGAGAATATGAACTGTTAGATCACTCTATGTCACGAACATATCGTGACTGTCAGATTTCCTAAGTAAAAATGCATACTAATGCATACTAAAGAGATACACTAAGAAACAAACTTTTACCTAAGTACACACTAGACCAAGTTGATCTTAACTACTTCTTAAATGTCTAAATATCCTAACCATCATCATTTATTTATTAAATTATAGTGTTATTTAATTTAATATTTTAGGCACCATTTTATTAAATTTTCATGTTATTTTATTTAATATTATTTCATTATTAATTACATTTTACATTATATTTTTGGAAAACAACTTTATTGAATGGAAGTGAAATATGGGCATAAGAATATATAATACATTATAATAAAGTGTATCCTCCTAAAACAATAGAATGTCAACAGAGAGTTAGAGAAGGATGCCTTGCATTAAAGCCAAAGGGTGAAGCTTTTCAGTAACACTCTTCATGTGCATCCACATTGATTTCTCTCTTAAAGTATTTGGTATGGTATGGTAAGTTGTGTTCCAAGTACTTGTGCCTTGACTTTTAGTAACACTCTTCATGTGCATCCACATTGATTTCTCTCTTAAAGTATTTGGTATGGTATGGTAAGTTGTGTTCCAAGTACTTGTGCCTTGATTTTTAGAAGAGATAATATAAAGATAAATCAAATAAACAATGGTCTTTTCAAGGTCCTTTATAACACTGAAGCAATATGGAACACGAAATAACAATATAACGTTCGAGCAATATTGAAAGAAAACTTTTATATTATGAAGATAATATTAACATTTTAAGTGTAAAACAAAATAATAATATAAAATATGTTATAAATTATTGGATAAATAAATTTTTGCACACAAATACAAAAGAGGATGGACTAATTTATTTTTTAGAATATGTATGCCATCTTTTCTGAAGACAAGATAATACAACTCACACTTTTGGAACATTATATATATAAGACACCTACTAATTCACATTCATCCATGCTACACTTCAAATTATAACACATGTCGAAGGAATGGAAATATAAAAGCTAATTACTTTTAAGAACTTATTCAAGAAATTACAAAATTTTGCAAAAACAAATTTTTATTTTGCAAGTTATCCAGTTCTGACACACCATCTTGTATAAACTAGCACAGCTACAAGTCATTCGTGGCTGGTGAACGTCGAAATAACCGAGCCCTGGACATTAAATAACTACAACATTAAATAACCGCAGAACCCTGTGCATTAAATAACTGACGCGAGACGACACGGTAAGAGCTCCAAGTAAGAAAATTCCGCCCAGAAATCGTGGTTGGTAAACTTGGGCTTTTTAGAAAATGAAAAGTTAATCACTCAGAGGTGGCAATCAGCTAGCCATCATAGTAAATTTTAAATATGATTAAGTAAAAGTAAAAAAATATACATGTAAACAGATGTCTTTATAATAGTGAGGAAGTTAGTGGTTGAAATCACAACCATTGATTTATTGGAACGACTAAGAATATTCCAACAATATTTAATCTTGTCCATACAAAACTGATTAAGTACTAAAAACATATTAAATGTGCCCATTATCAATAGGTGTACGCCTTTCGGCATAACAATTAACCAACCACCAATTTGTGAAGAAAAATCTGTACCAATAATATTTCAACAAATTGTAAAATATTTTTGATGCCTTTGAAATCCAAATCCAATAATCATTTTTTAGATAGGAAATAAATTCCTATTCCTTTTCCCTCTTTGTAATTGCCTTATGCACATAAAGGATTTGGTACTAGATAAATACGATGTACGAGATCCTCGCATAACGCTGGACCAACATCTAGCCAATACAAACAGGAAGATTTAAACATCTGAACAATGAGTGCACTATCTAGACATTACAAATAGGAATATTTGAACATCTGAACAATGAGTGCATCGTTATACAAGAGACATGGCTGGTTACAAAAATTAACTAGCAAATCCTCCTAGGACGGAGGGATTGTATGCTTTCCCATTCAATCTGATGAAAATATTAAAAAGGGACTTGACCTTTATATGTTCATAATACCAGAATTCGACGCATGTCACATGATACATTCCCTGCCATGTGGTCATTCAATATGCAAGTCTTTGTATATTTTGCATGCATGAATGCCAACGAATATCTAAATAAGAGAAAAGAAATGATTATTTTTTATTGTACAAATGTAAATATTTCCATATGTATTGAAGGAAGAATGTTGGCATTAAATGCTGACATGTTTTTTTATCATTGTTATAGCTTCGAGATATTTTTTCTATATGGGAATCATCCTTGCAGCCACTTCCACCAATCTCCTTCCTTCTTCCTGTAAGTTGATTCCAGCAGCTATGTGCCTGCAACATCTTTCTTTCTTTCCGAAGAGACTAAATCTCCTCCATGGTTCCCAACCCGCTTATAAAGGTAACCTGGGGAAAGAGTGATCAACGACTTGCTTTTCCCTTTAAGAAGTCAGAGAGGCACGTTTCTATGGAGCAATGTGCTCCTTGGGATGTGCCGACGGTACATCACATAACTTACTTATATACAATGTATCCCAGATACTAAAATATAGTTCTAGAGTAGGAATGGCTCACTTGGCTAACCAATCATGGATGACGTTCAATGGGTAACTATGTAGCAAAAGAAATGTTGTTATTCATGTGTTGTCTCTTTGATTAATAATAATAATTTCGAGGAGCAGATAGCTTATTTGATTGAATCCATAAGAATTTGATAGAGGATCGATCCTTCATCTGAAGCTTGTCAAGTTGTGGTTTATCCTATTCATTTGTTCATTCAAAATTAATATGTTTCACCTATATTTTTCCAGTGCCACAAGCGTCCCTCCATAAACACAATCATGACCATAATTACAATCATAGTGAAAAAATCTATTTCATTAATATTTTTCCAATTTTATAACCTATTTCTTATGTACACGAAGCATGAGGTGTGGATGTTCTTCCTAGATGATACATCAATGTCTTTTGATGCTATTCCTAAAACCTCCACCTCAATATCAGAGGCCTCGTAATGTCTTGCAAAGACATAACAGGGATGATGGAAAAAATTACCAACCATACCCATTTTTAAGCCAAATTGAATTGTATAAGGACATATTATTAAAGGGGTGATTATGAAAGAAGTTCTAATAAATACCAAGGTCAGGGTGAAATTTGATCGACGAACCCCTCTCTCTTGTTTTAAAAAAAAACCAACATTTTTTCCGAGTCAAGTTTAATTGAAGACATGTTGTTTGGATGATTTCGTACATATGATATACCCGTAGAAAAAAAATAATAACATATATGTGGGGCCATGAACCCCTTGACATCCATTTAATATATCTTTTATAGTGTAACAACAATATGTTGAACTATTCATCGTTGTTGTATGAATAATGCAATTTTATTTGCAAAACATTTTGAGTACTTTCAAGAATTTTCGATCATAGTAGTGGATGACCTTTTCTATATCATAGTAGTGGATGACCTTTTCTATATCATTTTTCTGCGATAGTAATGGAACTTTCAATTACTTTCTAATTAACATAGTAAGCACATGAAGAGTTGTACATTTAATTATCAATTTGGGGATTGTATGAAACTTGCAAACTATCATGCACAATCTATGAAAGAAGAGTGTTGTTTTGACTATGGCGTTGTAGCACTTTAATGTAATAATTCAAAGACTCATAATACTTAACTAAGTCACCAAACTATGCTAAGGCCTAAATTCCTAGGCATAAATTAAAACAAACTTAAAGTAATTGAAATCTCACTTATAGAAATTAAGATCACACTTGCAGGAATTAAAGTCAGAATTAAGAGAAATAAAATCACACTTGTAGAAATTGAAATCACAGTTGTGGAAATTGAAATCACACTAGCGAGAATTGAAATCACACTTGCAAAAATTAGAATTACACTTGCTAGAATCGAAACTTGTTCTATGATCTATTGGTGACTTTCTTGAGTAGAATGGAGGTCTTGTATTGTTGCAACAATTAAGTATTTTTTCATTCAATATTAATCTAATAACATCAATCCAAAGTTACAAAGAATAAACCTAGAGGGAATTATAAAATTAACACACTAAATGCAGCTAGAAGAAGAGTTGTAGTAACGGAGATGAAGCACAAAAGGAAATCTAACAAGTAAGTTACAACAACACAAATCACAACAATTAAATTATGTCATAACCAAAACAAAAGAGACATGAGTTGTAATATCCCCAAAAATAATCAATTATTATCAGGGATGATTTTATGGAAATTTATTTTAAAATGTAGAAACCTTGGCGAATCTTACTAATCCTTCATATGCCAACTATAAATGTTTGGCGATATTTTTGTAAAAATGTTGAAATTTCTAAGGATTTTATATAGTTTTTATAAAATTTTGGCGATTTTTAAGGTAAAATAATTTTATCCTATAGAATTTGGGCGAATCATTTTTAAAATAACAAATCTTTTTTTTGTGAAAACCATTGAAAATTAGCCCATGAGCGAAATTTAGCCCCTAAAATCACCGTGATTATTATAGTCTAAGTGTAATTGGGAATAAATTTATGTTTTTGGCAAATTCGGATTTGAGAATTATTTCCCATTTATGGAAAATCCCAATTTGGAATTTGATTATTGTAATTAATTATTTATGACTGTTGGGCAAAGATTTGACTTGCCCAACTAACTTTTTTTATTATGACACATGTAAAAGACAATTTTTTTTATAAATTAAATGCTGGTAGACAAATGGAACAACCAGATTAAAAATAATTGACCATGACTCCATGAGTGAGAAACATATTTGAGTTGCCTTAGAGCTAATTTTTACAAGTGGCAAATGAGGAATTTGACCACTAGAAGCCCCTAAAAATCAGGGATTTATAAGATACAAATTTCCCAAGGAGGGAAGGAAAGACCTAGGCACAAGATGCATATAAATACAACATATGGAGGAGGAAAGGCATTGCTTAGTATGTTGGAGAAATGAAAACTACTTTCTTTTATGAACATTGTTAGTGTGAGGCAAGGGAATTTATGATCTGTGGAAGGTGACTATAGCAAAGGAGGATCATCTCAGTTTTCCCTTATGGACTCATGGTTAGGCTAGGGGGTGAACAGAGCAAATAAACATGGTTGTTATGTTCTACGGTTGGGTGGAACATGGTTATTCCATTTGTGTCCTAGCATCATATTCAGATATGTACCTTTACTTTCTTTTTTGTTAATATTATGTTGATTATTGTCTGTCAGGAATGAGATGGTTTATGTGATGCTTATATATATATATGTTCTCACTTGGCAAAAGTAGTAGAACTACTATAGGTTCTAATTACTAATGAAATAGGGTTGACCATATATAGATAATTGTGTATATATATATATATATATATATATATATATATATATATATATATATATATATATATATATAA